>JAWQEG010005852.1:0-97500 GCA_033782935.1 Petrolisthes cinctipes | reverse complement strand
CTGATGTGTTGGATCGGTTCGTGGTGGTGGATGAGAGTGTGGCTGTTGGGGATGTTGTGGTGAGGTCCTATACTCCGGCTACACCTGCACAGAATACGGTTATACTTCATCTCTACGCCACACAGCGACATGATGCGAAGGTAGGTTATGTTATGGTTAGGTTAGGTTAGGTTAGGCAAAGGTAGGTTAGGGTAGGTTAGTTTAAGTCAGGTTAGGTTATCCAAAGGTAGGTTAGGTTAGGTTAGGCTAGGCAGAGGTAGGTTAGGTCAGGGTTTATTCTAACTTGCAGTTGTACCCCTTTTGTGCAGTTGTAAATTCAAAATGTGCAGTTGTAAATCCAGATTTGTGCAGTTGTAAATTTGTACTTTGTTTGAATTTGCATGGCTAGGGTGTCATAAACTAGGAAGGAACCACAATAGGAGTCACTGATAGCTGACCAGAACATATTTTTATTTTCATTAACCTTACCATATAATGCAATCATACATATTACATAAATCATAATATATGACATAAGAGTACCATATTTCACATTACAAATTATATCTTAAACAGTGAGGATTATCAAACGTATTTACAGTAGATGTGAAACCACAAGTGGTTACTCATAGTCATACAAAGAACAAAATCATAAACCTGAGGTTGACTATGACTAACATTAGAACCAAGTTTGAGGTAAGTCCAACTCGCTAGCTGTCTTTGGCATGAGTAAGATTAAACAAAATCTGTAAAACTTAACGAAAATGAACATTTGAACCTGTCCAAGTAAGCAAAACTATAAGAAGTTAGTATTGTCAATGAGTAAGCAGTACTATAAGAAGTTAGTGACTCTGTGTTGTGAGATGCAAACACCGCAGCCGCTAACTGTGGGAGTCAGTCGTATCAACACGTACGGAGAGATATAATTATAGAAAGTGAATAGGTATGGGTGACTGGTATATTTTGGTTATCGGATATGTATCACGTGACGATGATTCATGCAAAGAGTTACAGTAGTCCACTCTTAAATGTGTGTGTAATTAATTATATATAGTTTTCTTGCAAAATAGCCATATATGGCAGATGGCCTCGCGCCCCTCCTATATACATCTCACGCCCCCCCCCCCCAGGGGGCGCGCCCCCCGGTTTGGGAACCACTGGTTTAGGTCGTTCGGGCCTCGCATCAGAGTTTGTGCAGTTGTAAATTTTCCTTAGAATAAACCCTGAGGTTAGGCAAAGGTAAGTTAGGTTAGGTTATGGTTAGGTTAAGTTAGTTTAAGTTAGGTTAGGCAAAGGTAGGTTAGGTTAGGTTAGTGTGGCTATACAGAATAGTTATACTTCATCTCTACGCCACACAACACAAAGCTAAGTTAGGATAGGCAAAATTTAGGTCAGGAATGGAACATGTAGTGCAGGAGACAGACAGGATAATAATATATACAATTTTTTTTAATCATATTCCTCTTATATATGATTTTATGTTCATCGTTTCCTTGTTAATATTGTATTGTTTTTTCTTTCCCCCCTTCCTCCCCCCCACTCCAAAAAAACAAAACAAAACAAAAACAGTTCGTGACAGAAGAGGGCGTTGAGAGAGTTGGAACACTTCACCTCGAGTTGGGCGCCTCCTCAGTAAACAACAACAACAACAACAACAGGACAACAACAAGGCGAGAGATTACGGTCCACATGAAATTCGGCGACACTGAAGTTAAAGCCTCGGCGGTTGATCATTATTCGGGCCAATGTGTCAAAGCCAATATTGATTTCCTCACTTTATAAACAAACTCGAGAGAGAGAGAGAGAGAGAGAGAGAGAGAGAGAGAGAGGCCACACACACACACACAGAGAGAGAGAGAGTGTTTCTTTACTTAATAAATACGAGAGAGAGAGAGAGAGTTAGTTTACTCATTTTATAAACATGAGAGAGGGAAAGAGAGAGTTACTTTCCTCACTTTATAAACACGAGAGAGAGAGAGAGCTACTTTCCTCACTTTATAAACACGAGAGAGAGATAAAGTTTTCTCACGTTATAAACACGAGAGAGAGGGAGAGAGAGAGTTAGCTTCCTCATTTTATAAACGAGAGAGAGAGAGAGAGAAAATATTAAAAAGACAATAATAATCAAAAGACAAGAGGAATTAGGAAACGATGTGTATTCAATTTATACCATTTTTTTTTTTTTTTTTCATTATTATCAATTAAACTGTATAACAAGATCCAACCCAAGCCCTGAACACCATACATTTTTATTTTTATTTTTCATTTTTTTTTTCTTTTCATTTTTTTTCCATTTTTTTTTTAAATAAATTCATGTAGTTTTGAGACTTAAGTGTAAATAATTATAGCAAATATTGATAATAATAATAATAATAATTAGAATGGTCAATAAGTGCTGTTCTTGTTATTGTTTTTTTCTTCATATAACTGTATTATATAGACATTTATACCAAAGGAATGTATATAGATCATTTTGACGCACAGATTAATTAAGGGGGTTCGGGCGTGGGGGGGGGGACTGGGGGGGGGGTGCTGGAATAGGGGGACAGGCTTGGGGTGGGTAGAAAAGCCTGCTGTAACCTATTCCTGCACCCCCCTAACCCCAAGCCTCCCCCAAGCCTGTCCCCCTACTTCCGCACCCCCCTAACCCCCCCGCACCCCCCTAACCCCCCCGCACCCCAAGCCTGTCCCCCCTACTTCCGCACAACCCCAACCCTCCCCCAAGCCTGTCCTCCTACTCCCGTACCCCCCCAAGCCTGCCCCCCTACTCCAGCACCCCCCTAAACCCCCCGCACCTCAAGCCTGTCCCCCCTACTCCCGCACCCCCTTAAGGGAAGAATCTCTTGTTGTATGTATGGTGAATTGGAAAGTGTCAAGACGTCTGATTCCTCCAAACTATTCCATGAAACAGATAATACTATAGTACAGTCGGCAGTACAAATTCGCATCCATCTCATGTACAGTCACGAGCACTAATAAGTATACAGGTGTGCTTCGAATACCTAGATAGAGATAGAAAAAAAAAATAATACCCAATAAGATCTCCATTGGAATTAGTTGGTTCGTTGGTGGACTGTTCGAAGCTTCAAACCAAACCTGTATCCTTATTAGTGCTTGTGACTGTACACTCGTGATACGTAATCCCTGACCAGGGACGAACGGCAGGCACCACATATACAGTCGCGGTCAATAATAATCATCCACATATGGGTATCTCAAACAATTTACTGTGTAATGTTTTCACGTTCACATATGATGTTATTATTTTAAGTAGTGTGTAGCTGCTTGTATTAAATTAAAAGATGGTAGTTAACCTATTTATTGGAAAGTTTATCATCTAAGGAACAGAGGGAAGCTGTCAAACTATTACGTGAGTTACCCCTATATGGATGATTATATATGACCGCGACTGTACATACATACATACATACATACCCTGCATTCGAACTCAGCCTCTATAGGTGTACTGGGTGGGGAAATGAGCAATACCAGCTGATTCGAAGCTCCTCACACTCTGGTCAGGAATTATGTATCACGAGTGTACAGTACATAATATTGCTAATGTGACCAGATAGTTGCATTCTGTACCAGTTAGTTTTTATTCCAACAACAACATACGTAATTTACCATATGAGAACTATATATCTGTCATCTCTGTATTAAAATTGTATTACAACATCACTATAAATAGCTAATACATACTCAGGTCGAAATGAAGAGAACTTATGCTGCCGACTGTACCATTGAGATATTCTGTTTTATTGACTTTTTTTTTTTTTTTTTTTTTTTTTGTAGGAATCAGAGACCTTTCAATTAAGGTGGTAATTCACTTTTTGTTACCTTGGAGTGCCTTGTTGATTCCTCCAATTAAAGTATGCCAGGAAACAGTGACCATAGATGAATAAAAATAATGGTGTTCTGTTGCTTGGAATAGTTTGGAGGAATCATTTGCTCCTGATTTACCAACAGTGTACTTCCTTCCACCTTAAAGGGGAAATTTTGTGTTTGTAAATTTGGAGCGACTGAATCCTCCAAACTATTCCAAACAACAGAACACCATTACTTTTGCTCTTCTGGTCCTGTTTCCTAGCATACTTTGGAGGAATCAAGGCACTCCAATGTACCAAAAAAGAATTACCACCTTAAGGGACCCTGTGATGTAGTCAGAAAATTGGAGGTAAGTCATGAGTCCTTCAAATATTGCCACGAAACACACACACACACACACCTATAAGGAAGGAGGTTGTTTTGTGGCATGGTCAGGAGGAAGGAATCAGAAGCCTCCAATTTTTCACACACGATCACACAGGGTTCTTACTGAATTCACCAACCAAAGAATCTCTCCTTAATAGGAATTTTTGTACATGACTGTATCTATCTATTTCACTTATTATAAACATGTATAATAGTTTTAGTGTTCTCAAGTTAGTGTATAATAATTATCATGTTAAATAATTATGTCAGGCTAGCATGCAAGCTTTGTAAAATTATTATATTCATCTCACTAAATGTAATTAAGAGTATGCTGAATAATTTCCATGTTGATATAATTGATTTACAGTTTTAAAATATGTTATGAAATTGGAATATTAAATTTACAGATGCAACTTCAATAATTAATCAATGTTGTGTTTGTTGTAAATTATTGGGTTATAGACCGAAGTGATATATTAGATTTACATATGCAGTTTCAGTAAATAATGCTGTATGTATTCGTTGTAAAGCATTGAATTATAAAACTGATATATTGGATTTACAGTTACAGCTTCAGTAAATAATGCTGTATGTATTCGTTGTAAAGCATTGAGTTGTAGAATTAATATATTGGATTTACAGTTGCATCCTCAATAAACACTGATGTATGTATGTATGTATGTATGTATTTGTTGTCAAGCACTGAGTTATAAAATTTGTAGGATATACAGTATTATTACAAAATGTGAATGATTATACTACACTGCATCACTTAATGTTTCTAAAGGGAAGAAATTTAATAGACTGTAGTTTAATTAATTCCGTCTGCCTGGAGGCTAAACTGTATATACTGATTCATTTATATATTATCCTACAAAACAGACCACCACTTGATTAAAGGGGGAAGTTTTGTGTTGGTAAATCTGGAGCAACTGAATCTTCGAAACATTTCCAAGCAACAGGACACTATTATTGTTGCTCTTCTGGTCCTGTTTCCTAGCATACTTTGGAGGAATCAAGGCACTCCAATGTAACAAAAAAGAATTACCCCCTTAAGGCAAGCCAACTTCTGTGCTTAAGGGGGTAATTCACTTTTGTTACATTGGAGTGTATTGAGTCCTCCAAAGTATGCCAGGAAACAGGACCTGCAGATGAACAAAAATAATGATGTTCTGTGGCTTGGAAATGTTTCGAAGATTCAGTTGCTCCAGAATTACCAACACTGAACTTCCCTCTTTAATTATCTTTCCTACTACACGGTATCTCACACGTCTCATCATAATAAATAATTGATACACTTAAGGGAGTAATTCGCTTTTGTTAAACTGGAGCTCCTCGATCGATTCCTCCAAAGTATGCCAGGAAACAGGACCAACAGAAGAGCAAAAAATAATGGTGTTCTGTTGCTTGGAATAGTGTGGAGTATTCAGGAAGTTGCTCCAGAATAATCAACACAAAACTTCCCCCTCATTAATTCATCTGATACAGGACTTTCGATCGTGACTGAACGTACGACTCGTGTGGAGAGGAAAAATAATAATAATAATTAATGAAACGTGTGTGTTACAGCTACGTAAATATTAATTAATTAAGTTTGGTAAATATATGATAATTGCACAAACACATACGTTGGTATTTTTTTAACCTTGGGTAAAAAATGATTAAATAATATTGATTTGGCTTGTAGGTCCGATCAAGTGAAGCAGAGAGATGGAATAGTAAAGAATAATAATTGTGGGAGAAGGAAAGTAAGATATGGGAAGGAAGGGATGGGTAGAGGTGAGAAGAAAAGGAAAGCTGCATGAGGGGAGACAAGATGGGAAGGAAGGAAGGGAAGGCAATGAAGGAAGGAAGATGGAAAGAGAAGAGATGGGAACTAAGGAGAGACAGTAAGGGAAGGCAATGAAGGAAGGAAGATGGAAAGAGAAGAGATGGGAAGGGAAGCTATTATATGGGGAAACAAGAAAGGAAGGAAGGGAAGGCAATGATCGAAGGAAGATGGAAAGAGAAGAGATGGGAAGGGAAGCTATTATATGGGGAAACAAGAAAGGAAGGAAGGGAAGGCAATGATCGAAGGAAGATGGAAAGAGAAGAGATGATGGGATGCTGAGGCGAGACAGGGAGGGAAGGCAAGGAAGGAAGATGGAAAGAGAAGAGATGGGAAGCTGAGAGGAGACAAACAGATGATGAAGGCCAGCAGGGCTTCCACGAGCTCCGAAAATATTACCCTAGATTCGAGCCAGTTTTACCCTAAATTACTAAGTATTACCCAAAAAAGTTGGCAACATCGTAACTTAGAATAATGTAATGCATTATTACAAATAGTCATTTAGGAACATATATAGGACAAACTAAAATAAATTATATATGTTAAGATCTCCATTTTCTTCAGTGAAAGAAAATACACTTATATTGGGTAGCCTGGTTATGCCCCAATACACTGGATTAAGGAGAACGATGGGTTTGGCAAGATTGTAAAGCAATGTAAACATGTAACCTCAATATTAATTAAATTCCGACTTTTTTGTTCATGTCTACAGTAGCTTTGTGTACTATTCTTAATTTTCGATAGATTGACATGTTTATAAACGATGATTTGCCTAAAATAATTAATTACCCTAAAATTACCCCAAATAAGCCATTACCCTAAACACTACCCTAAAAAGAGTCTGATTACCCTAATTTAGGGCATTTTACCCTAAAATGGAAGCACTGATGAAGGCATGGACGAATTAGTAATCTTAGAGGAAGACTACTAAAGAAGTAGATGTCTGCTGGATGTCTGTAGTCTTCACCATGGAGGTATAATATTAAGGAGGCGGCATGACGTCAGAAAGGTGAAGCCAACTCGCTATTGGTCGGCTGTCCTCCCTACCCCCCATTGATTCAAAACAAACCTCAGCTGATCACGTCGGACCATCAACTTCACCAACATTCTTTGCCATTTTTTGTAATAATGCCGGCGTGTTCAGCATATGGGTGTACCCAGAGAGACAGGAGTCTTTCTACTACATTTCATAGGTATGTTAAGAAAGTCATACAGAAAAATATACGACAGAAATGGATAAATCAACGAAGTGAAATTCATCACCTGCCTCACACACCGTGACACCCATGTCCTGTAGAATATTAATACTGTACACACAAAAACTGCAAAGCCAAGGCTATTATAGTGTTGTGATATTAACTGTTAATGCATAACTTCACGTATATATGGCATTGACAGGGTTATAAAAGATAAACTGGCTCCATGGGGTGACCTACTTGTGCCCAAGTTAAGGTTGGCCTGTAGGATAACTCGAGTGTTGAGAGATTGTATTATGAATGTTTTAGCATATTTCATAATGCTTTAAAGATATTAAATTTATAATTGTGTTTACTACGTAGACTATTTGGTTGTTGAGAATTTAGGTCTAAGTTATAGTACCGTAGTCTAAGTTAAGCCAATGTGCCAAAAGAGTTTTTATAATTGTAAAATTACGGCCTGTGACTGATGATTAAAATAATGTTTTTGTGTGAATCAGAGTGAACTGGAACTGAGTAAGTGATGACACACATTATGCAGTAACATCCAGCCATCATGGTAAGATTTCATGTGGCTTATAAGTGGTAAAATGTGTTTGATACAAGACACTACACCTGAGTGTGAACTCTATTACATGACAGTTCTGGGTGTTACACTACACATCACTTCACCATAATATACAAATCTTCACTACACATCACATATCTGCAGTACCATATACACATCTTCACTACCCTATACACATCTTCAGTACACTATACACATCTTCACTACACACCACACCTACACATCACACATCTTCACTACACTATACACATCACAACACACCACATCTTCACTTCACTATGTAAATTTTCACTACCCTATACATATCTTCACTACATTATACACATCTTCACTACACTATGTAGGCTACATTTTCACTGCACATCACACATTTCACAGCACACCACACATCTTCACTACACTATACACATCTTCACTTCACTATACACATCTTACTATATATCATCATATTTATATATTGTAGTTAAAGAGTGACATAAGGCCTTCCAGAGTCTCATACTAGAACTCTTTATATAATTAATTTTATTTGTATTTGTATAGTTGCCCACACAAGAAACTGGTATGGCTCGTTACTTGTGAGGTGGCTACAACGAAAGGAAATTTAAGTGAAAAAAGATGTAGTTTGTTGACAGGCAGACAGTAAAATATTATTACTATCTGCTTGTCAACAAACTATAACTTTTGCTCACTTTCTTCCTGTTGTAGGTATCTCGTAAGTAGCGAGGCATACCAGATTCATGTATGGGCAACTGTACTTGTTCTTATTTCTCTGTAACCTTATAATACTGTCTGTGGGTTGGTGTGTAAGCTATGACCTTCTCTTTTACCATACTTTTTGCATAAAATAAACTATTAATTAATTCATTCTTTCATTCTTTCATTCATACTCCTCCTAGGAAACGTTTGCGAGGAGGTAATGCTCTAGGAAACAGCGGTATTTAATGGGGTTAAGTACTTTTGATAATATACAGAATTGGATAATTTTATGCAGTTATCATATATGGAACAAATTCAAGTCTCTTTCTGTCTCTAATTATAGTTTATATGAGAAAATAAGAGCATAATTATAGTGGGTTTATAGCGGCCGGGGCAATGTTTTGAGTCAATTGGGGGTAGGGTAATAGGCTCCGCCCCTGGCTTCACTTTGGGTGAACAGGACGAGCGGCTCATGCCGCCTCCTCTATATTATACCTCCATGGTCTTCACATACCTCGGTAAGTTGAAAGGAAAACATATTTATTTATTAACATATCTTGTGGGGGAAACTTGTGAGACCCTGTGAGTATTTTGTGGGAATCTGTGGGAAAATTTAGATAGATACTTGGGAATTCCTTGTGGCATTGGCTGGCAACACTGGAAGAAAACCCAAACATTGCACCAGCACACACATGGACTTAAATTTTGATAACTGCCGAACGGTAAATATTGAAAGAATTACCGTTATTTCGTATGGTTTTTCTACCTTCATTGCCCACTTATTTAGACCATTCTAAGACAATTTTCTTCTATGGCATTTCCTCCACAAATGCCCCACTTCTAAGATAGGGCATATTCAAATGGGGCATTTTGAAATTAGCCTGACCTTACCTGACCTAACCTAGATCACAGCAGACTACCGGGACCTAACCTGGGCAAACTACCGGGAAATAACCGTACAGGAAATTAAGGAAGAGCACTTTATACACAGGGCAGCTACACCGTCACGCACAGCATCTTGGGATGTTGGGATGTTGACTTTCTTGACGTGTCGGCGTAGCCAGATTCTGCCAGAATAATTGACGAACAGCTGGACCCATCAGTTCACCTCGGAAAATTCTCAGACGTTTCTCGTGACCCAGCAGGCCCTTGCCATTCACAGTCCATCTCTTTATCTACTCCGCCACCACCTCCATCTCAACAGCTTCCAACTGATGGCTGATTTTACTATCCTGTGTTGTCACCTGGGATACAATGTACGGTGTACAATGGCCGTGGTAGCGACCTAGCATATGGCCCTTATATTCATAACTTACAAGTGATATGATAAAGAATTTCAATGCAAAGGACACAACCACTAATGATCGAATTGGTAGTCTTCACATACCTCGGTAAGTTGAAAGGAAAACATATTTATTTATTAAAACATCTTGTGGGGGAAATTTGTGGGACCCTGTGAGTATTTTGTGGGAATGTGTGGGGAAATTTTGATAGATACTTGGGAATTCCTTGTGGCAAAAGTGACAACACTGCTTGTTTGTTTACCTTGCAGTATTTAGTGTAAAGGTATGTATGTAAAATGGATTTAGGGAATTTTGGTTCAATATTTTTCGGAGGAGAAAATAGGCGTAGGGGAAAAAGGGCACGCATGGAAGGTGGAACTGAAAATCTAAGGTTTTTTCGTGTTCCCATGCTTCTTCATGTATGTATGTATGTATGTCTACCCAGCTGATGTATTGATTTGGTCCAATATTACCTACCTACACTACCTAACCTTTACTCAAAAATTTATCTTATATTGGTACTTTCCTAACTCATCATTCAATAGGTTACTCCGGATGTGTGTGGTAATAGGTAACCGGATTGTGTGTTTGAAATAATTGAGAATATGGTGGTAATGACAGGTTTCAAATGTAGCGCTGTATGACGTCATGATGTGGTGTTGGTGATTGGTGTATGTATATGTATGTAGGACAGTATATATGTATGTATATATGTGTATATGTATGTGTGTGTATATATATATATGTATATGTGTGTGTATGTATGCATGTGTGTGTGTGTGTGTGACTGCATGTGTGTGTGTAGCACAGTGGTGTGTAGGTATCCATATGTATGTGTGGGTGTGTATGTATGTGTATGTATGTATAAATATGTTCTTACCTATTTTTTCTTCCCTATTTGCATCTTTACAGGATTGATGTATGAATGTATGAATGTATGTGTGTGTATGTATGTATGTATGTGTGTGTATGTGGTGCCATCTGTCGCATCTCACACTAACTAACCAACTCTGGGAAAGAAAATGTCGGGCATCCCTCATATCATATTGAACCTGTAATTTCGTGTATAGTTCCAGGGAGAACCCGATTAGAATACCTTCAGTCAGGTGAGGACAACCATTTTGTATAGTTTAATGATAGTATTGGTGGATTAGGCCCTAAAATAAGGTTATAATGTCCATATTTAAGGGAGTGGTGCTGGACATCCTCTGAAGGAAGGGGCGAGTGACAAAGCCAAAGACGACCACTTGAACAATCCTAGACGGGTAATTTGACCCATATTAGCATCTTATTTGGGTTTAAAACATGGCTGCTGTGATGTATTCCACGACACTATAACGGGATGCAGTAATATTAAGGCTGGCCAAAGTGAAAGTAGGAAAAAAAAGTAAGTAAGCGTCTGATGAGCAGGCGTGTTGGCCCGAGACTCACAACTCGTCCCCCTCACCACACCACTCGCCTCCTTGATTGTTTTCTTCAACCCCCAACTTGCTATGGGTATACTAGCACTCTACCTATCCCAGCTACATCCCCAAACCTTATTTAATGCAAACTATAGCAGAATAACCGTGCATACTTTGCTGAGTTATCCATTACTAACACATTATTGTCTGGACCTTGAGCTATAGACGAGGGTGAAGGGGGACACTATAGGTTGAAGAAGATAGACATTCAAATATTATTAATTGAATTTACATTAAAGTGGGAATAATCTAAGTTAACGTTGTGTTTGGTATTAATATGTGTTGGTGGTTTGAATGGGATAACATCTGATGAACCCATATGCACTTGTTACCAAATTTAAACCTGCATAAATTAGGCCACGAGAGGACGAGTCAGTGTCCACCCAAACCGGGGCCTCGGGGTCATGTCTGGTGAGTTTGTAACGTTGTAATCCATTCTCAATCTTAGATAATAGAACTCTTTGTCAACTTAGTACTTTCCTTGTCTGTTTGTATCCATATTTAAGATTATTTGATTTGTGACTAGCAAGTTTGAGAGTGAAAGTGAGGGTAGTCATTTATTGACGGGTACATGTAATTTATGTCCTTCAAGTAGTTGAATCCTTCAGTTAAAATACCTGGGAAGCTTATTATGTAAAAATTGTGGCTATATTGTAATACTTAAGGTGGTTGAAAGTTAATGAGCTATTTATGTAATTTAGCCTGCCATATTGGTAAAATTACAGAAGTACTCCGTTCACTATATTGTATATTTTAGTATCATTACCCACTATTTTGGACCATTCTAAGACATTTTTCATCTATGGTGTTTCTCTTGGAGATGCCCCGTTATCGCCCCCAATACAAACAATTTGGAAATTAACCTGACCTAACCTAACCTAGACCACAACAGACTACCGGGATATAACCTGTGTAAACTATCATAAAGTGACTGGGGCAAATTCCCGGGACCTAGCCGGATGTGGTAACACTGTGGGGCCCTAGCCAAGAACGGAGTACTTCTGTAATAATACCGCCATATTTACTTTGAATCATTATATAAATGATGTGTATGCTTTTAAGGAATATTTTTCATTACCTTAATATATTTTAGTTTCATAGAGGCATACCCATTAGTTTTTCATAATCCATATATATACCATTACTGTGCAATAAATTCTAATTGTGCCTTGTGATGTTATATCAATACACTGTACCGGTACTTGTAAATTATTTTCTATATCTAAGGAAGTCTAATCAATACCATTTAGCTATACAGTACAGTACTTAAGAAGGGCAGTAATGATGACTCTTTATTATTGGAAATTATAGGGAATTGTTACTCAAGATGACTAGTAGTTTTTTTTTAATGGAGAATGTAGATACGCAGTTATGAAAGGGAAATGCTGCCTCAGCCTCACTGCAATGTAAAACTCCAGCTCTGTGTCACTCAACCAATCACTGTCATAGGGTGAAAGTAGTCAAAGATGTGGCAATTATTTAGTTTTATAATCAAACATATATTACTGTATTGTCTTGTCCATATGTACAGTACTTGAGCTTACTTTCAAACTCAGTTTTGTATTACATATCACCACTAAAGTAAGGAAAGTATACTACTGTAGTTGTTCACCATTCTCTTGGAGTATGAATTATTGTATTTCTTATATTTTACATTGTCCTTTACTTAAATTATATGGGGGAACCTTGTTGGATAATATGTAAGTACCGTATTGATGCTGACTAGACCAGAATGAAATGTGGATATCTCTCTTCTTTCACATAATTATATTCAGCCAAGGAAAGCTATTGTCTGTGAACGTATTCTGTCATTATGACACACTATTCCTTCATCCCCTCCAGCAGGTAACATGACTGAGGCCTCAAAGAAGATAACTTACACCAGTGAGTTTAAATTAAAGGTTCTCGACTACTACTTCAAAAATGGCGGCGATGAGAACTTTGGACTCAAGAAAAAGACAGCCAGCCACTTCAACATTAACAAAAAGACCATCAACAGGCAAGTGTTAATAAATGGTTAAGGTTGTCAGGGATGGTGCAGCTTCATCCAGGTTTTAGGTAACTGTGAGTGAGAGGCTCATTCCTGTACTTTCCACTTGTCATATTGGAACTTGAAGCCAGTGCTACACTATCTTTGTAACTTTTATGCTTCCTTCTTTCAGGAGAACATGCTACTGAATATCAGTGACCATAGCAGGGTTGTACTGTATTAATAAAGGATGTGACATAAGGTCTGGAGATCAACATACACTCCTTGAAATCACTTTTCTGTCAGTACTGTATATTGTACATATATTTTGAGTTAACTATTATTTTAATTCTCCCCAGTGCCATTTTATATAGGCCATTTCATTTTTGTGTACTGTATAAGCTACTTACTGGTATATGAAAGCAGATGAAGATTAATGGGTTTGCAAAAAGGTTATATGCACAGATTCCTAATAGTGATGATATTATACAGGTATTAATGTTATTTCACATACTGTAATTACTACCATAATTAGTTTATTTGATTTTACACAAGTACTTCAAATTTTTTATTTAAAAGTGAATTTTTCTATTAACAGAAACATTTAGTTATTTTTTTAACCACCTTTCATTTCTAGTTGAATAACAATTTGAAGGTCTCTGATGATTATGTCCTCACAGATTACTCAACAATCCTGACATGGTCAAGCGTGCCCGTAAACTGGTGGCCAAGCGCATCCCTCCTGCCAGTGTGCGTACAGTGGCCAAGCCACGTCCAAGTACAACCAAACCCCCTGTGAAGGGCAGCAGTAAGTCTTCAACTGGAAGCAGAGTTGGGACATCTGGGAGTGCCAGATCAACAAACATTTCCAGTAAGTTGACCAACACAATGGGTCAAAACTCTGCATCTTCAGCCACAAGCAAGGCACCTACCTCATCTGTTAGTACAAATAAATCAAGTGGGAGTAGCAGTGCAAAAAGTGGGAGTGGTGTTGGCAGTGGGGCCCAGACTACAACCAAGTCAGGCACCTCAAAGAGCAGGTGTACTAACCAGGAGGTAATTATACCTTTTTTATTGTCATGTAGTGTCTTGGTAAAAGACAAATAATTTTGTGTAGGTGCATTCATTCTTACTCGGTATTTACTGGTATTTTGTACCTATATGGTGGGATATTGGTGGTCAAGGTAGGACTAACAATTTGTGAGATAGTGTGAGAATGAGCTGTCATAAGTTTACATTGCCTTTTCTTATTTATAACAATGACAAATTAGTACAGAAGTTTGAAGTTGAAGTTGGAGATTTATGGAAATTATGAAATATCAAAATGCAGAGTCGCACTACATATTAGTTTGTAAATCTGTTTGCATTGAAAGTTGTGAAATATAACTGAAAGATCCTAATTATTTCCTCAAAATTAATACATATTATTACTATTTATACTGACACAGGTGTTGGAGTTGCCTGAGGACCCTGACTACTCTCTTCTGAAGCGCTCAATCAGTGCTTCGTCTAATGGTGTTGCAAACATTGCCAAGGTCCTGGTTTCTGGAACTGATGAAGTGAGTGAGATATATTTATTAATGTCTGGTTAGCTGTAAAATGTTCTAGTTTAATGATTAAAAGGACAAGGAATGCATACATGTCTTTTCATCATAGTCACACTGGTTGCAAGATACATTCCTCCCTACTATTTTATTTTGTTAGTGTCATTGAAGACCTTGATGATCACAGATAGCCAAATATAAACATGTTTACATATTACAGGTTCGGAAAATGTTGCTCAATGAGTGCGACATGATCCTAGAGTGCAAGGTGTGTCGCAACCTCTTCCGCTCCCTTGTCAATTTCCTTGCCCACAAGCGCATCTACTGCCAAGACGAGTATGCCAGTGTCCGCACTCTCTTTCATAAGGTGAGTTGTCGTTACAGGGATGATAAGGGTAGGTTAAGTAGATGTGGTGGTGGTGATAATTTGTGGTACCACTGATGATGGGGGTAGATGAAGTAGTGACAATGGTGGTGATAGTGGTAGCAACATCACACTTACTATTTTAGTTATGATAACAATATGTTTAGTGATGAAACATGTCCATTAGTGGTTGTGGTGATGGTGGTCTTGGAATAGATTATTATAATTATAATTCTGGTCATGATGGATTTGGAAGTTAATAGCTTATCTTAGTTGGGTATTATATTATATGTTTGTAAAGACAGGAGGATAAGGTTGATGTACCGGTATTGATTTTTCATTTATTCCATAGTTATATTGTGAACTACCAGTATGTTATATCAAGCATTGAATGAATTTTTCTTGCAAAATGTGTATAATTCTAGGATACATCTGTACCACATTGCCAAATTAGGTAAAGATTTGTTAATAAATGCCAACTTTGTTTCAAGAAAAACAAACAAACTTGTATAACTATACTGTATATAGATAATCAGTACTTAATGTGTATATATTTTGCTCTCAGGACCCTGTACAAGGCATCACCACTCAGTCACAAACAGTTATCGTGGAACCCACACCACCTCCAGAACCTCCTGACTGGCAACCCCCTCCCATCAATCCCACCTCCAACCCATCACAACCCAACCCTTCACAACCCAACCCATCACAGCCCAACCCTTCACAACCCAACCCATCACAACCCAATCCTAGTGGCTCCAGTCAGGCAGACCCAGTAAGCAAGACAGGCATTGACTCCATAGCTGAAATGTTGGCCAGCAGAAAACAGCAGCTCTCTCATGCCACACACACTGGGTCTTCTCAGTACTATAAAAGGTATAGGTCGGGTCTTTTTTTCTTGTCCTATTTCCAGCTTTTTTATTTTTGTATCTTAGTATCATTCTAACTATCTCCCACTCTGTGTTTCTTCATGTTGATAGTCTACCTATACTACCTGATAATTATTACATGTACACTCGCAATCCACAATATCTAGCCCAACTGAGTCGAAGCTTGGGATCTGGAGCAGGCGGTTTCTGGACGACAGCCCACCCAAACCATCATGAGACCACACACATTTCGAACCAATGGAGGATTTGGGTGGGCTGTCATCTAGAAACCACCTGCTCCAGGGGCTTCGACTCAAGTGGGCTAGAGATTGTGGATTGCGAGTGTACATTTGCCAAAGAGGAAAAGTGTGAAATGGTTGATTGAAAAGATAAATATAATAAACTGTTAAAATATATTCCCCCACCCATTGAAAAAAGGGAAATGGGTTATTGATGATGATGATATAAAACATAATGAGTTTTTAAGCATAAATGAGACTAAATCATCAGTATAAATATTGCAGACTGGAGGAGACCAATCAGGTACGGAACCGACTGAGTCAAGAGTGTTCAGTAGTGTTGGAAGATATCTCAGGGGTGACCTCCGCCCAATACCAAACCTTCACCCCACCCACAGCTTCCACAACACCCTCCGTCCCCATCACTACCATGCTGGACCAGGTTAGAATTGGAATGGAGATATGCTCAGAGATGGGTAGACCCACTACCCAATATCCTAAGATATGAAAGAGAAATATCACCCTTGCAAGGGTCTCTTGAACTTCCATTGCATTAGTGTAGTGCAGATATTGTTTTTTCACTGTGTCCTTAAGAAGGGGACACAGTTGATTTGAAGGCTAATCCTTACATACAAACTTTGTGAACAGGAAATTCATCCTCCTATAACCATAGTGGGCAGTATATATGACTAATATGACATTTAGAGTAGAATGTGTTTTCACTTCCCTTTTATTATGACTTCTAATAATATTTATTGTCCCTTCTGCTTTATTCTCAGAAACTTCCCCCTAACATTTTCACTTGACCTTTCCCTAGTTTCATTACTAGAATATCTTCCACTTAACACTTAGTCAGTTCCATTAACAGTAAAGAATTACAATCTAACATTTAACCCATATCTGCAGGTGGCACAATATTCAGCAGGAGTGACGGTGGCTATAGATGAAAATGGAGAGGTGACAAAGACAGCAAGAGGAGATGTTACCTCCATGACATTAGATGATCCTGCCAGTCCCTCCAACCTTGCTGAGGATCTCCTGTGTCGACTGTGTGAGGAAAATATTTATTTGTTGAGAACCATGTGATTTGGTCACTTCCTGAGGAGAACCATTTGTCCTTGTTGGAGAGCCTTTGTTTCTGAAAGTAACATATATGTAGAGCTGTGACATAGTAAATTACCATCACTTTGTGCAATTAAGGTTACATGACTATTCTGACTGTTGTTGGTAATAACTTTTTGATGGATAATAAACTGGTATATGTACTTAGACCTAAATATAAATGAGTAGCTATGAGTGTTATTATAGGATAGAAATGTTTTGTTTCATAGAAATCTCAATACATTATTTTATATATTTATTTATGTGACAGGCAACACAAGATTCGCCACCCAGAAGACCCTGAGTGTTCACCAACGGTCACATCATGGATTGGAGCGTTGTGTTTATGTCTGTCCCATTTGTCACACACCCTTCCTCAGCATGTGGGCCGTCGTCAAACATCTCCAACGATGTATGTCTATTCTTTCAATACAAATAAAGTTTTCTTTCTTTCTGAATTTGTGAAAAGTATCATTTTTAAATTTATGAGTTACTTTAATATAAAAAATATGAGTAATATTTCACTGTAAGTGAGGGAGAAAAACATTAATGTAAGAGGAGGACTTGATCAAGCAAGGAGGGAATGCTGGAGAAGGGATAACTGGAAACTTCTTCTTTGGCCATCCCCTTGGAGGGAGTGAAGAAACGGCTGTATATAGATAGACAGTAATTGTGATTATTAATTGAGATTGTTAATAATATATTCTTAAAATCTGATCCACAGCCCACAAGAAAACAAAACACCAGATAGAACGACTGAGAAAAGTAATACGAAAAAATGCTCACAAGAAAGTTGTTTTACCACCGGGGAGTGGAAAGAAGGAAGGCGAAAGGAAGGATGGGAAGGGTCCAGATGGTGATGAGGAGGACGAAGAACTGGAGGAGGAAGAGGGGGAAGACAATGAGGAAGAAGAAATGGAGGAGGAGGAAAATACAAATTGTGAAGTGAGTTTTTTTGTTTTTTTTCTAATACAGTAGCTGATGTTTACTTTCTATTTTGCCTTAATTTTATTTTATCATTGTTTTAGATTGTCATTAATAGTCAATTTTTATAGCTGTACTATTGATTGTACTTCTCATAGTGTTATCTTATATGCAAGTGTATTTATAAGATTGTATTGTGTATGTTTGTCATAGTTTCTCATTAGTGGAAGTTTGACATCCATTAAAGTATTAAGTGTTTTCTTTTACATTAATATTAATGATTTATCATAGTTAACCATTCTTCTCTGTTTCTCTTGGTTTTCCTTTTTGAATTTATCATAATCCTTTGTGAGTAGGATCTTCTTCCCTTTGGTGAGGAAAATATGATATTCACCAAAACAAAGACAGTGAAGTGCAATAATTCTGCTAAAGGGGTTAAGCTACTCTAATTCTCAGTTTTCTCTTTAGATTTATAATGCCATAATTTTTTCAGTTTGATTATTAATCAAACCATTTGGTTGTAGTTGAAGACTGTGGTTTGAATTTGGCCAAATTTATGTTATGACCCTGTGTTTATCCTATGGTATTTTTAACATTATGCTAATATTTAGGTTTGCCATAATCCTATTTGAGTACTTTGCCGAGTATTTTCCACAACTTGGATATACCGTATTTACTTGACTATAAGCCGCTCTTTATTATAAGTCGCTTGGTGAGTTTTGAGCCTGTTTTATGAAAAACAGGCTGGGTACCATTTGTAAGCCGCACCCCAACAGTGTTTAGAGGAAGGAATGAGCATTCATGAAAAAGGTAAGGGATCATAAGTTATGGTTGTTTATTGTACTTATGTATATGATTTCAACACTATATGCATTTATTAGCATAATATCATTAAAGTTTGCCTGAAATAGAAAAAAATTTGAATTCAGGTGAATTGAGATTGGTGTACATTTGAAACATCTTTAATACTTTAGCATTGTGTGGTTCAACAGCTCTCATAATTTAGGAAATAATAAAAATCAGCTTGATCAGGTAGTTTTATATAATTAGGAAATTTCCAAGATATTTGCAT
Organism: Petrolisthes cinctipes; assembly: GCA_033782935.1. NCBI lineage: Eukaryota > Metazoa > Arthropoda > Malacostraca > Decapoda > Porcellanidae > Petrolisthes > Petrolisthes cinctipes. Next base: position 78,211 of record JAWQEG010005852.1, on the reverse strand, counting down.
TGCTGAATTGGCACTGTACTGTAGTTGTTTACTAACTTCTATGTAGCCTTATTTACTTGGGCAGTTTCAGAGCAAGAGGGAGTGCAACTAAGCTTACCCAAAGATTCTTTTAATAGATTTTAAACCTTCCTCCTAATTACATTTTTTCCATTAACAACTTCAGTTATATTCGAGTATGTATACAGTAATACACAAGCAAACACGGTCTAATTATCATCAACAAATGGTAAAGTATGGCAAGGCCAGTCAGATTCTAAAGTCAAGTTTATTATCACCAGAGATTGTAATCTGGGCAGTTAGTTATTAATATCCATAATGTGTTCAAATGTTACATTTTACATTTAAGTTTTGCCCTCTCCTCAGTCAACATCTTATAATTACAGTATACATGCACTGTATGTCTAGGTAGGCACTTTGTAGCACATTGTTAGTTTATGTATCATTACAACTAGAATATGGTTCTTGTGAAGAGTGGAAGTTTACTGCCAAATGCTGCCAGTAAACAATATTACAGTATGTTTTAAGAAGAAATAGGATTACAATTTGTTTCATCCTATGCTTAACACTGTTTATTAATTATTTGTATTCTTCATGCTGTTTCATATTGCAATACACTTGGAAATGTTAAGGGAAATATATTTATATCTTATTTAGTATTGTTCACCACCATCATTAGGAACTATCTTGCCAGCCAAGAAGGTTTGCTCAATAATTCTGAAAAAAAAATTGCCTCTTATAATCGAGTAAATACGGTAGTGCTTATTAATAACTTCCATGAACCTTGAATGAATTATAGGCTCAGTCTTTTTCCCTGTGTTTCAGCATTTTGTGTTTGTTTATTTATACTATATTTTCAATTTATCCAATTGGCTATTTTTACTTGCATTGTGTGTGATTGATGTAATTACTACATAATCAAATTAAGTTGTCAGGGTTCACAGGATATCTTAAAGAGTTCCTGATTGGACTGTATTGATTTCATGTGGAATGACCAACCCTCTCAGACTTCCTGTGAACTCTTTAAGCTTAATGTCTTGGATAACATATTTTGTGGACAATTTGAGGCCTAAATTCTCATTGATTCATGAATTATGGCCATCCATAAAGAAGGCTTTTAACCTTGCTTAGCCTAAATGAGTACCGATCTAGCAGTGCTTTAATCATATTACTACTTTCTGCATTCTTCAGTAGCATTTGTGGTAGCCCAAATCTTGTTTAAATCCAACATTATGCTTCACACACAGGTTACATATAACCACTTCTATAGTCTGAATGATAACTATCTGGTAGTGATAATGGGAAAGTCAATGGATGAAGCTTAATGTGTACACTATATTCATTAAACTTCCTCCATTGACTTGTGTTGTAACAATAGCTGCTCTAACGTCATTATTACTGCTGCTAAGGAGGTTATTGCATTAGTTGGTTTGTTTATTTGTCCACCTGGTTTCTGTTGGAAAGATTATGCAAAAATTTATACAGTAATGTGGATTTCTATGATATTTTTATGAATGGTGGACTTCATGACTGGCAACAAGTGATTGAAGTCGGGGAGAAATCTGAACCTATAATGGCATCCACATTTTCTCATTTGCTTTTAGTTTTCTCTCTTCTTTTTTTTCCCATGAAAACATTTCATGCTATTTGTCCAGGATGTAAAGCCAGGCAGTCTAATCTAGTTTTGAAAGTGAGCAGAATGTTTTTGACCTGCCATGCCACCGTTGGCTGCCCTTCCTTAAATGAACTACCGTAGCTGCAGTAGCCCAGCCTTGATCCCTTACACCTCTTACACCTTACACCTCTTATTGGTGCTCAGATTTCTTGCATGTCTTTTGCATATTCTATCTATGCTACTCATTTGTTTTGTGCATCAGTTTCTTGGTTTTCAGACTTCTCCCTTACTTGTTATTTGTATTTATATCATGATTCATCAATATTCTCTGTTTATTTATCCAATGATTATCTTATCCATTCTTACTATGAGTAAGGGTCTACGTTTTCTGAGAATATCGTGGATCAATCTAAGTTCCTCTCTAAGTTATGAATATTTTTCATTCAATTTCTAATCACCCTCTTTCTTCCTCACTCAATAATTACCGGTATTATATTACCCACGTCTCAGCGGTTTGATCAGGGTGTCCAGATTCCTAGATAAGCTTTTTAAGTTTATATTTTTGCCTGTCTCATTCTCCTTTCTCTCATTCCCAAACAGCCAACAAAGATGGAGGTGGAGAACAAACCGTCAACAACTCAGAAACTTCTCCACTCACCAGCCCAGAGCCATCAGAAGAGCACAACACCCATTAAAAGCCCCACCAAGGTTAGTGTCACATTTATGTAGTTGTTGTTGTAGTTCCCCAGACTGCCTGGCCAAGCAGTCCCGAGTCTGGTTGACCGAAGCCGCGCAGATGCTCGGACCCCCAAATGGGAGTCAGAGTGATAGTGAGATCTGTTTCTTCGAAGGCAACAGATGAGGGGACTGCTGGCTCATGGTCATGTACCCCCGAGCCAACATTCCCACCGTCTGTAGTCTTCCTTGTGCCACTCAATCGGGCCATCTCGTCAGCTACCCAGAAGGAATGAGAAATAGTAAGAGAGACAGACAGAACAGGCCAGGGTGTTGTAGAGGATGACAAATTCCTCATTACTGGATAGAACCAGCCCTCACCAGTGGGAAGGGGTGATAGAGGGGTGGGACAGCAAGTACAAAGGAAAGAAAAGGAATGGAGGGATAGTTGAAGAACTGAAAAGGATTGGCTGGGGCCGAAGGGACGCCCAAATCCTTAAAGTACTGCCCACATCACTGCAGGCAATACTTCCCTTACGGGGTCACATTTATGTAATACAGTACAGTCCCTTGCATAACTATCTAGACCCTTGGCTTTGGCATAGGAGAGTTAATGAGACAACAGAAACATTATTTATGGATTAACTAACTTATATAATTTATGAGCTCCAAAAGGTCTAGATAAAGTCTTATGGATGACTGTACTACTGTCACTGGAGTAAATTGGCACACTGTTGGTTGAGTAAGAGGAATCATCTCGCCAATGAAAACTGTAGTGAAACTATAGTATTACAAATTAATTCAATTGACAGTTAGGTAAGATTGCTAATATATTTGGTTCTTTTATCAGAGGTCACCATAATTATTTGCTGAATCATATGGGTTCTCTAAACTGACAGTGTGCTAAGAAATTCTATAGACCAGATGCATTTGCTCGGAATTGTTATTGTCCAATGCCCCCCCCCCCCTTCCTTTTCTCTGTCTCCATGTGTTTAGGATATGCCTCCTGATTCTTCCAAATCATTGTTCGGTTGTTACAGTTGTTGTCTGTTTTGCATCACTCATGCTCTAGAAAAAACAAGCAGAACAAAAAATGTCAAGCTAACAGAGGATTTAAGAGAACCTGTTAGGAAATATCTCCTGAATACACGGAAGAATAAATTTAAATGGCTGCTAGTGAATGAAGGGGACCTTGACACAGTATTGAATTAGTCCTTCTAATATCTATCATCTCAGGATTACACTGGTGGAAGAAATAACTTTACTAGCTGATATAGTCTGCTGTGGTGGCCCAGTCTGATAGGCCCTGTGTTTTGTCCCATCAGGTGTTCATGTCAGTCAGAGGGGAGAGGGAAGGTATGCTGGTATATCAGGATGGGAAGACGTTATTTTGAATATAATTTTCCCCAGATAGTGGCTGCTGATATATACTTGTATGGGTATATTTTTTTAATGACCTTAATTTATTCTTTGAAAGTCTACCAACATTGATTTTTCTTTTGCTGTAGTAACCAATAATAGACAAAGCCTTCTGCCTACATGGGAATGTTAAAGGCTAGCCTGATATAGCTTTTCAGTATACGTGTAATATATTACAGTAATGAAGTTATCTATGATACAAGATGATTGTGCTTCCTCTGTAATTGGTCAGAACTTAAGAGGTGCTAAACCAATTAACTCCTGTAGGTGACCTGAAGGGGATAATTCACAGACTGGGAAACACAGCATTCCCAAAAAAAGTCCATTTCTGTGGATGTACCAGTTTACAACCCAATTGCTCGGGTAGACGAGTCTCTGAGAAACAGACATACAGACAGACAGACAGACATTGCTGAAACTATCCAATACTCAATGTTCTGGTCCACTTATATACTATACAGTAGATATCACATGGTATATAACTTGATACAACTGATATATTTTCTGATGAGTAAAACTGCCAGAATCAGAGATGACCAGACCTCTTTATATTCTTAGGTCAGACTTGATCATTTTACAGAACTTTTACATTAAGTTTAAATGGCACTTTAATTATATCAAACCATATATTATTATTTTGCTTACTTTTTTTCTTCAGTGATATTGATATGTTTACATGCTTTATGTTTATTACTGGTACAATACTAGTACTATAAACTTCATTCAAACAAAATGGGGAATTGAGTTTTCTATCTGAGCCTTCATGTGCTGAATTTTAACTCTTTGAATGATTGTCAGCTTGTCTTTGAGAAGTGAATTTGTCTGGTATCAACCAGAGTAACTTGTATGAGATGGTTCAGTTATTGTTTAAGGGTTGCTGCCTTCAAGTGGATAAACTTTTGTATAATGAGTTGGGATGTGTTATTTAGTTGTTGATTGCCAGTGTATACTACAGTAATTAAATCTTTTATGCATTTCTGCATCCTCCTCACTTGAACCATGTGTAGACCAAACTACGTGCATCTATCTGGTGGTAGTTATGTGCTTGAGGAGAGAGTTTTACACATATCATATGGTATATGACATGGCCGTATGATGCTGTAAAAGGAAGATACCGTACCTCCTCATTCTTTAATAATGTATCCGTGGTTATTACTGTGACAACTCAAGTAATCTGGCATTAATCAGAGTAAAATTATTTGAATACATCACTTTGTTGAAGGGTTCATTGTACCACCGTAAGTATAACTAGATTTGAAGTCTGGGGAGTGTTACTAAGGTAAGGGAGGGTAAAATTTGTGGTGCAGTGTGGAGGGAGTTACCGCCAGATAGGGCTCTTATGCCCATTCACATGTTACTTTGACCTCTGAGGAAAGAAGAGAAAAGGGTGCTCATGACAATTAAAAAAATAACTATAAAAATTTTGGAAAATATAATTTATTATGCTTGAACACAAATATTATTGGTTGATGAATTTATTAAATGTTAGTGTTAAATTTTTCTTTTTAAATATGTCAAAAAAGTTTAATGATTTGTCAATAAACATTTTTCCTTCTGCTGGTAACTCTATGCCATCAGCTGCTGTGCTGGGCTCTGCTCATCATTATGAAGTGTTAGGGAACTCTTTAAATGCCTGAAGATTTTTATGTCTGTTTGTGGTACAGATTTTGTATAAGGAAATTGATTTATAGCAAAGAATTAGAAGCACCTTTTTCTCTTTTCTTTCCCTTAGGGGTGGAGATCCAAAGACGGGGTACGTTGGTCGTGTAATGTTTGTCGCAAGATGTTCATGTCGAGGGCAGCCAGTCTAGCCCACGTCGCAACACACATCATTTGTGATTTTGAGCCTCGGGCAGAGTTAGTCAGCATGGAAACTGAGACAGCTATTGATGAAACATCAGAGAAGCCCCAAGAAGAGTCAGAACAGGAGACAACAAGCAGCGATAGTGGTAATGAGAATCCCAGGACAAACAGGGACAGGGAAAGTGATTGGGAGGAAGAAGCTGGTGAGAATCAGTCTTTCCTGTTTTTAACACCTCCCAGGAAAACCAAAAGAAAAGATCCAAATTCAGTTCAGAGAATCTCAGTTGAGGATGAGGCTGGTGAAGGGACTTCTAGAGAATGTGTGGAAAATGAAAGTGAAGGGAGTAAGGCAAGCCAAGCAGTGAAGGGTACAAGTGGGAGTGATGGCATTGCCAAGTTAGATAAAAGTGGAAATGTTGATAAAACACCTCAAAGCTCCACTGTGCCTCCTATGGGAGTGTCAGAAACACAGAATGTAACTTCTGGTTTATCCCTGACCAATATTTCTAAAGTGTTAAAAAATAAAGTAGACTGCTTTGCTTCAGCATCTGTCACAGGAGTAACAGAATCACTTGATGCAACATCTAGTTCATCACAGAAATATGACCATAACCAAGTGATAAAAAAGAAAGTAGACGTTCGTGGCTCAGTGACTGCAGATTCATGGCACAAGAAGATCAGTAAATGGGTTACCGATGAAGTGAGTAGAAAGACAACATCACATTCAAAACCAGAGGAAAACCTTACAGGAACTCCAACACGTGTCTCAGGTGACAGTAACTTCAATAGTGATGATATGGAGGGAGAATTATTCCCAGTTTTGAACCCCTTATTTACTTGCCTGGAGACAAGGTACTCTAGTGTATCAACAAAGTCCCCTATGGCATCCCGCTCTGAGGCCGACGTTCACCAGAGTGCCACAGAACTTAGACTTTTTGAAGACTGTGGTGATGAGGAATCCCCAGACCAAGTGGAGGCAGGAACTAGTCAGGGGTGTAGTAGTAAGGGTGAATGTAGATCAGATGAAACAGATGTCAAAATGGAGAGTGAAAGAAAGGAAAGTGAGCAACAGAGGAGTTACAAGAGAGAGAAAGGTTCTGGAAAAAGGTATGAAGAGCAGAAAGTTTTTAAAGGGAAGAAAAGAAAGGCAAGTAATACAGAGCAGAAGGAAGAGAGAGAAACCCCCAGTGAAAAGAACAAAAATACAGAATGTGAGAAAAGAAACAAAAAGAAGTATTGTGATGAAAATGTTGACATTGATGATAATTCTGAGAAGGAAGGAAGGAATGCAGAATCATGGAATAAAGAAATTGATATAAAAAACAAGGGAAAGGAAAAGCACTGTGAAGAAGAAGAAAAAGATGTAGTATATAAGAGGAACGTGGTAGAGATTGGTGATAGCAACATAAAAGATGAGACAAGGATGGAATTTGGAAAGGCAAGAGAGATTGAAAAAAATTGTGAAACTCCAGAAACTAGGATGAAACACAGTGAAAATGAAGGGAATGGCAAGGAGGGTGAAAGAAAAGGAAGGACACCCACAGAGAATGCTGAAGTGAAAGAAGTGGATAAATGTGAAAAAAAAGAAAAAAAAGTAACATGTAAAAATAAAAAGGAAGAGAGACACAGTGACAATGAAACCAGGCTTGATGATGATGATGATGAAGATTCCAGTACCATCAGCTCTCTTGAAAACCCACACAGGAAACATGGATCATCCCTCGTAGAATGTGGTAAAACTGGAACCTGCGAAAATGTTGGAAAATGTAGGGAAAATACCGGTGAACAGTTGGCTTCAGAATTTTCCAAAGGTAACTTTAAAATTTCTGGCAACAGTGGATGTGAAATGGGAAATAAGCAAAGCCAATCACAATTACTGGCCGATACATCTGCAGGTGTATTAGAATTATCATGTCAAAGTAAAGGTCCAGCTGAATCTACCAACAATGAATGTGCTCCAAGTGTTATTGGGACTTTGGAGAAGGTGCTGAGTACTAAGAGTGGCACTGTGAAAAATGATGACATTGATGGAAAATTGACGGAGGATAATATAACGAGAGATAGTCAGGGACAGGAGGATATTAGTGGGGTGCATGAACAGATTTTCAGTAAAGGAACAAATGAAAAAAGTAAGGAGGTGAAAAATGAAGGAGAAATGGATAATTTAAGATTCCAGGAGGTAGAGGTGAAGTTCAAGATCGAGGAACAAGAGAGTGTCATTTTACCTACAGATTTTGAATTTAAAGAGGTAACAGTAAGTGAAGAATTTATTGATGATGAAAGTAAAGATGTAAAGGAGGAACCAATAAGCCCTGGGAAAGGGAAGACCATAACAAGCCCTCCTATATCATCATTACAAGAGAGTGGAAAGAGTGATCAGAGTCGGAAGGAATATATTTTCAAGGAGACAGAGGCAAGTGTCTGCCAAAGTAGTAGCAACGCACAAACAAAGGAGGATAAAAACTTAGGCCAACTATCCATTGTTCCATCTACTAGATTTCCTCTCCTTTCCGTGGATGATATGGAATATTTTCAAAGTTTGGTGGGTGAAGTGTCAAAAGTGAAAGTTCCCACTACACAGCAAAGTAAAGATGCCACCCATAGCAACCCCATGTTGATGACCTCACCTGGAACCTTACCAACTCATCAAACAACATGGACACCCAGTTACCACACATCAGATATTGGCAGTGTATCACCAGACTTGAAAAAAATATCCTTTGTATCAGAGAAGGATGCCATAACAACAAAGAAACCTATGAAATTGCCACAATCAACTTGCATCACTGGATTACTACCCAAGTTTGCCATGAAACCTTGCCCAGATTCTGGACACAATTTACCTTCCCCAGCAGATGCTTCACAAAAGACAGTTTCTGGTGATGTAAGAACCAACTCCAGCACAGCTGTCCAACAGTCTCATCCAGCATCTCAAACTTCAGTTCCTTATATGTCCACAGAGAAACAACTATTGAAGTCTCTGAGTATAATAGAGCAGGAGAATGTTTCCCAGTCACAACTATTAACTAGAGATACTTCAATTCCATCACAGGGGAACAATAAACAGCAAAATGTAGTAGTAACCCAAAATATTTCTAGCTCAGTTGATGGTGTTAGTAAATCACAATTTCTGCCAGACTGTACATCATTGCACTCTGTAGTGAAGAATAAGAATTCCTCCCATGTGGATACTAAAGCTCCAAATCCAATATTGAAAGATGTTTCAGGAAGTCCTAGTACCAAGCAAGATTCAAGTTCTGAAGGAAAGTTAGAAGAGAAATCTGAAGAAACAACTCCTAATTTTCCCCTAAATCAGTCACAGACAAAACAGTTACCAACGTCTGCTGCAGATGATTCTAGTGTTGAGACATGTGTTAGGGATTATGGAACAAACCCAACTTATATTGATATGAACACCAAAGTAACAGAGTCAGTCAGTGAGATCTCTGCTTTGCCCATTCAAGCCAAGGCAGGCAATATTAAGACATATTCATTGTGTTCAAAAGGTTCTACAACAAAGTCTTATTCTGTTCACATGCCTTTGGTTCAAGAAACTTCTAAAGAAGCAGTTTATAGTTCCAATGAAATTAAACCTATATTAGGTGCTCTTAAGACAAGTAAACAAGGGAAGAGTTTTTCTTTGAAACAAGGAGAATGTTCAACTACATTTGTCAACAAGGTCTGTGTGTCTGGTACTTCAGGTTCTAATAGTGAATGTGAGAGAAATATTGAAGTGAATGTAGATGATGATATATCTACAAGTAAGTCGGTTGTTAAGACAAGTAAGAGGTTACTTTTGTCAGAAGTTCCTGTTGAGAGTGTAACTGAGGATAATCAGTCAGAATCAACACTTGATGTTATGCCTTTCTGCATTCAAAAGGATGTTGATACCCAAAGGGTCTCAGGATCAGAGGATATTCATGTTAGAGAAGCTAAGAAATCAGAGAGACAGACTTGCCAGAGAAGGGAATTAAAGGAAACAAACAAATCCACTGGTAGTGGGAGCCATGATGAAATTCCCAGCAGATTTAAGCACACTGAAATCAAATTGAAGACGGTGAGCATCCGTAAAGAGTCAGCTACAGCACACATTAGTCCTTTGTCAAGTGTTTCAACAAACACATGTCAGGGAGCATCATCAACAATGTCATCAGATTCTCAAGCCACCCCTTTGGAAAGATTAGGGGAACAATCACACTTGCAGGGCCATAAAGATGATAGGAAAATAAGTAATAGAGATACTCATTTAAGAATCCCATCACACAGGAGCACCTCACAAGTCTCAAGGACAGAGGTAGGAAGCATTGAAGATGAGGCATCTTGTAGTACCACTTTAGAATGTTCTTACAATAAAACCCTGCAGAAAGGAGACATAGATATCACAAAAACTACACCTTGTGAAGAAAAATTATCATCCCTGTTCATGTCTATAAAAAGACCAAGAGAGGACAGGGATAGTGGTCCTACTGAAGAAACAGAAGTGGCAAAGAGAGTAAAAATGATAGAAACTGCCACCTGTATAAAACCACGGGTGCCCCAGAAGTCACAAAAGGTTTTCCAGATGCAGAAAACAGATGAGAGCCAACCATGTACCAGCTTCAACCCAGAAGAGGAAAAAGAAGAAGACCAATTTACCATGTGTACGAGTGACAAGGAACAGGACATGCTGAGATTATTTACAATTGTTAAGGAGAATGAACAGGAGGAGGAAATTGTTACTGGTAATACATATGTGACAAAAGGCAAAGTGCATTCCAAAAAATCTAGCTGGGAAGAAAGTGAATCTAGCTTAGGGATAAACACATCAACCATGGAATCTATAGAGTTAGAATCAGATGAGGCCACAACCAGTAACTCATCAATGGACTCTAACAGGACAGTCATCTTAACAGATCCAACTGCTAGAGATCAAAGTCACACACAGCCAAGTAAGGATAACAAAGTAGGAGAAAGTTCAGATGGCTTGGACCACACCACGGGCAACACAAGCATGGCATGTTCAACGTATCATACAAAGAGCAAGAAGTCTGCACATTGTCCTCTCAAGAAGGTCAAGTCGGTATACTATTTGTACCGTCAGAGGGAAGGTGGGTTGGACATGGTGGCAATGCCGTCCGAGCGTCTAGAAGATTCTATTGTTGAGGAGAATGTAATAGATACTGAAGATGTCCTCCATGATCACACCACCTTTGGCGGACTCAGCTATGACTATGACCTCCACTGACATTTGGATGAAAGGAATGGAAAAATAAAAGATCCTCGGTGGCTGAAATAGAAACACCGTACCATCCTACTGAACTATGGTGGCAAAGTTAATGTTTATAAATAAAACGCCATAACACCTCACTCCATTTTGACAAAGGTATTCATGAACTTGATGTATGACACACATGGATGGACTTCTACATTCTCATTTATGGACTACAACTAAAACTCCTGACAGTGTCCCGAATTGTAATATTTTGATCATTGTAATAAAAACACTGATAGCCAACAAAAATTCTGTCTCTACTGACATAAACCACATCAACTCCAGTACAGTGAGTAAGAACACCTGCAAATAAGCTGAGATGTTTGGTGGCATAATACCATACAGGTGTGATGTGATGTTTAATTATATTGTTTTGTTGATATGACATTTACAGTTCTGGCTGTTTGAAGGATATAATTACAATGACTTTGATAATTGTATATGCTGTACGATTGTATGAAATGTATATTATGTATATGAAAATGTCTTTCATTAAGTTAACACAATGTGAAATTATAGATATATAATTTTTCCAGTATTAAAAAATGTTTTATCTCAGATGTAAATATGCAACATATCTATGATGTATATAACTCTAACCCATAGACTTGTTTTTACTTATGTTCTCATAAGTGTACAATGCTCATGTACTGTAACAGTAATTTGCATTTTAATAGTTCTTCAATAAAGTTAATATACTGTGCTCTGTGAGGCTTCATTAATTAACCTTTACTTCAGGGAATACTTTATTATAGAGATCAAGATACTTTGGTATAACTTCTTGGATGTTACCTCAGATATATAGAATGGTTTGCCTCTTTTTCCCTACAGTTTTTGCCCCATAATGTGGTTGTTAAAGTCTCCCCTTTCTCACTTGGCAAGATATTTTACAAGAGCATGCAAAATCCTACTGTATACTTAATAATGTGTGTATGAAAAGGGAGGGACTTGTAGTAATACAGTATTACAGTTTAATGTGTTCTAGGCAAGTGACTTTTTTTTTTATACCCACTCTTGGAGATAAAAGGAATACCCTTATTCCACCTTGGAGAGGTTAATTGTAGTGGGGGTTCATGAGTGTGCTGCTTGTGATTACTTATAAGGAATATTGAAGAGCTTAATTGATAATGAAAATACAGTTCTGTACTGATAAATACCAGTAACTGAAAGATTCATGAGACATAATCAGTTTGTTGTCCTTCTGGAAGTGAGAATGAATTTATAAGCTGTATACAGTATTGCAGAATTGAGAAAAATGAACACATTTCAAGCATTCAGTACTGTACATCTATCTGTTCCACCACTTGTGCTTGTCTTTGTGTCAAATTATCCCTCTGCTTGGTGCTGGATTCTTATTCCTTTCCCAGACCTTGGTTGCTGGGTACAGTACACTTTCTGTCTTCTACAATTGGGGTATGAGGCCAACCCCAGGAATACAACACACATTCATAGTCCCATGGAAATACACTCTACCAGCAAAATATTCAATCAAGAATTCCTTTTCAACATAGCAAATTACATTATACTTTACATACCCCTCTGGATGATTCTCCTTTGAACATAGAGTGAATAGCACCTTTAGGATGGATAGGCTGGCCCCCAATTAAACCTTACCTAATGAGGTGATGATGTTAAAAGTTTACTTCAGCCAGTCCTTAATTAGAGTTTCCACGAGGAAACAGTAAAATAGGACAGCCATTTGAAGCTCCTATGACACATTGAAACAAGCAATGTAACCGCTATGTTGACTCTGTTAGGACAAGTACAAGACTGGCTGGTTTGTCATTGACATTAGATTACAGTATATATATATTAATTCAGCCTTTTCTACAGTTTTTCTTTATTTTACAGCATTCTCAGCACTACTTGCACACTTTCTCTTTTGGTTATACAGTACTTCTGTTCAGATATTTTCCTTACTACAGTTATGTTTTTTTCATACTCCCCCAAAATTTGCCAGAGTTATGTTTCCATGATCATTCCTCTAAATAAGTAGATAGACCTACATAAAAAATGGCTATGATTCAGACAGTCAGTTTGACACACAAGTAATTAACTTTGTTCACCAAATAAACAGTAGACTATAAACACATCTGTATGATTGTGACCATGTTTATGAATCCACTGTCTCCCAGCACATCACTAACATGTGGCACAGTCACAACCAATGATACAAGGAGTGAAGCAGGGCAAGACAAATCAACCTGAGTTGAATCAGTTACTTGAACTATTATATTTAATGAGAGGGTGAGGGAGGGCAGTGTTTGGCTGATTCAATTCAGGTTGACGAGTATTGCCATGCTTCACTCCTCGTATCTGTGGTTTCAACAGTGCCACGTGTTGGGGTTTGCTGGAAGAAGGTGGATACATACATCTGGCCACAGCTGTACATTGCTGACCATCACCATTTGAACTATACACTACATATATACATTACAGAACATGTACATATTAATTACAATATTTAATACTCCATAAAAAAAGTACTCTTCCTTGTGCAAACTTTTAAATTCAGACACTTTATTGTAATTTAATATTGCTTCCAGTCAGTACAGTAGTACCACATTATTTGTATATAATTATGCCTAAGGCCCACTTCACACGAGCGAATTTTTTCAACACGGTAAAATATTCGCATCGCAGCTTGTCAGAAAACATATCTTCACACGACCAATAAACTACCGCATGGTAGCTTTGAAGGCAGTACGCTTAGTTCATCTGCATCTGCTCGTGATGGAATAATAATAATAATAGTAATGATAATGAAGATAACTACAATAATAACAATAATAATAATAAATGATTTAGACTAAAAAAGGACATACCAGATAGAAAATATGGAAACAGATGAACCACAACTGATGTGTTCGTGCAGAAAACAATCGCTCATGTGAAGTACACCATAACCTTGGGTTGTTTTCTGGACCATTCATGGCGTGGCAATTTGGCAGTGCACTCAGAGGCTGTCCATGCGGTAATTTTATTGTGCGGACAGCGTCTGAATGGTCCCATTTAACTTAATTAATTACTAACCCATGTGGAATAAAATCGTGCGGATGAAATAACTTGTGTAAAGTGGGCCCAATGCTTGCTGGCATTCTTACACTATATGAGCACTTACTCCCATTATCCCTTGCTTTTACCTCTTTTATTAGCTGATAAGTATATGGATTGAATTATCATGATAACAACACACATCCCTGTCATACAATCACATTTACCTTAAAACACTCACTCAGTACTCTGTCTACCCCCATGCATGTTTTTCTTGCTGAGTAGTTGCCTTTCAGTGCTCCTAGCAATATGAAATATATAAACCACTGCTAATTTAAATGCAAAAACTCTACAAGTACTGTAACACTGATACACTGATGTTAAACTATGTGCTTTCTTGAGGTAACTCAGTCCCTGAGAAAGAGAGCTTGAAAGATGGGCTTCTATAGTACACTGTATACTGAAATATTGTATATATTAATATTTGGCACCTGCATTTGGATTTTGGCAGGTTTAATCCAATGTATGCAGGTTTAGAAAAATGAGTTAATTAATGAGTTGAATAATCCCTGTTTTACCAGAACAATAAAATTGTTCATGGGTTTGACTGCTGCAGTTGTTTGAGTTGAGAGAAATACTGTATGTAAGTACACATCATAGATTATGAATTCGTCTGACTCTTAAGCTAAATTCACTTAAGGAGAGGACACAGCATTTTCACCCTAATATCTGTCATACTTGCAGGATGAGGGTGCAGGCAGCAGTTCCTCACCAGAACATCAGTGCCTGAAGTGTAAGCGGAGATTTTCCACAGCCACTGCACTTGTATCGCATGACAAGTTCTGCTCACTATTGCAGATGAAGCCCGATATCCTTCCAGAGAGTCCGCTAAACTCTCGAATACGCTCAGAAACACCGGAGAAGAAAATTGCGATACAAATAAGAAAAGACTATAAAAAGACAATGACCCCACACTGCCCTAGAGATGTGGTGAACAATCCTTGTGATGACTGTAAACAAAACCAGACTGAGTTCAAAATACCTGAGTTGCCCAAGGAGCAGGAGGCTCTACAGAAGCTGGATACCATGATGTACAAAGTGTGCAACCTTAAGACCCTCAAATGTATCCCTTGTGATAGGCGATATCAGACCATCTCTACACTCAAACGTCATGCTTCCCTTCACTTCAGCATGACAAGGTTTGTGTGTCGCCTCTGTGAATTCCGAAGCTTTCAACGATATGAATGCATGCGCCATGTGGCCAATGCCCATAAGATGAAGGAGAAGTCTGTAGAGGACCTAATATTAGATGACCACAGAGAGGGACCACTCAGATACTATCTAACAGATGATGAGAAAGACACAGTGAGTTCACCAGAACCTGAAGCTGCAACAGGTAGTTGTCATCTACCAATTCCTCAGGGACCATCAGACTCAGTAAACAATACATTGATGACTCCTGAAGTGGATTGTAGTGAATCTAATGAAAGAAAGGAAATGGATAAACACAAATACTCATCTGATTTAAATTCTAAATCCAATACCAAAAGAAAATCTCACATGATTTTAACTGGTTCTTTGGATGTACAAACAGAAAGCAGTGATCTTGATAAAGAAAGAAATGGGATAGGAAGTGAAGACTCAAGAAAAGTGGATGGCAATGGGAACTCTAGAGGTAAAAAGCAGCAAGTAAAATTATCTAAGGAAAGATTAGCAAAATCAAGCTCTGAAGTAAAGGCAGTAACAGACTCTAACATCAAGGACAAACCTGGAGGAGACTCATATATACCTGACAATATGAAGGCTAAGTCAAAGATAATAAAGCAGTATGCTCTGAGGGGTTACCAGGCAGATGATTACCTTAACCCAAGCCAAGAATCTGACAGCTTGGAGGATGTGAGATGGGAAAGGCCTCTTAGGATACGTAAGGCTGTAGAGCAGAAAGATTTTATTTATGAAAACAAAGACCACATTAAAGTTGCTTCAGAAGATGTCAAGGAAAGCAGCCCACTTGAGAGTACAAAAAATAAGACAAAGGTTGAAGACAAGGGAACAAGTAGGAGGAGGAACTTGTCACCCAAATGTGACACTCAGTCCAAGAAAATCAAGACAAATAATGATCAAGCTGTAAAAAGTGAAAGTCAAAAACACGTTAATACCGATGATCATTCAACATACGACACCTGCAATGGTAGCACCCAACATGAAGCTCATAGGAAAGAGAAGAAATTAAACCAGACCGAAGGAGAGTGTCATCAACCAAAGATGGTGATAGACAGGTTTGTTATCAAGGATGAGGTGAGTAGCCACAATGGTCCAAGAAAAAAAAAATCAGCCACTTGTAAAATAGAAGATGAAAGTATACTTGGGGAGATGAGTCCACCAATCATTATACCAGAGAAAAAAGAGAGTGAGAAAATTGACATTACAGAAATACATAATCCAGATGATAGACTGATTGAAAATGGTAAATCTGAAGGCAAGACACAGGTGAAGAATGAAGGAGATAAGGTAAGCAGACAACACACAAGTGAGCACATCATATGGGAAAAGGGAAAAGGAAATCCATCTCAGAACCTCAGCTCACAAGAACCAAGAACAGTAACACAAAACAGTCACAGCTCCACAACAAAAGATTGAGCTGCTTCGGCTTCATTTTTTTTTTTTTTTTTTTTTAAGTTACACTTTCAGCATACCATGGGAAATAGTGACATGAAATCATGTACCTGAGTATTGTTGGTACCATACTGTACAAGATTGATTTCACACCAATACCCATCTTTTCCACACAATATGCTATTACTGTACCTGTATTTCAAAAGCTTACATTTGGAAAATATTTTATTGTTGAAGTCATGTGAGTAATATACAAATCTGTTTATTATGGAAAGAAATTATCATCAAAGCAAGTTTTTAATCCCTTTTGTTTTATTCACAGACATTTTTTATACATAACATTTGTTACTCTTAAACAATTGTCCAGTCAGAAAAAGTGGAATTTTTATTTTTATTTTACTGTCTATTCTTCCCCAGTAGTCCGAGATGGTTCATATCATTTTTATGCGTGAGGAATATACCTGTGAGTGATATAGCTTATGATGATTTATAATGAACTCCTTCAGAGTGAGGATTGAACCTGTATATATTTATATATACAAGCACTGTATAAATATATATATTATATATATATAAGTATTTTAAGGGAAAGTAGCTGTTTAGTTTTAAAGCCATTCTTGTGAATATGAAATTAATTTTGTATTACTGTGTTGGGTCTCCTAACTCATACCTAGTGTATAAAGTACTGTATTGTATGGAAATTTATATTTGAGATACATGTACTGTCTTACCTCCGTTAACGCAACTCTCGTTTAATGTGAAGCAACTTTGCAGAAGGAATATCTTTCTTTTATGTGGTTTTACTCTGTACTTCCGTTAGCACCCATTGTTGTGCCAGATGTCAGTCATGCTTCACTATTTTCTTTCTCCCAACCAACCAATCAGTCAAGACTCCCTTCCCTCCCACTACACTACACTCTTTCCTTTATTTATGATAAATTAGGTTGTTAGTTTGCTTTGTAATATTGTTTCAGTAGTTAATATACCTACAGTACTTTTCAAGGTGTATTAATGAATAACTGTACAAGTAAATTATGGATACTAAACATTTTATGTATCACATGGTATTAAAAGTGGACTATGGGCTTAGTTGTGGTATAGAATAGAAGTTTTTAAGATTCTCGTAACCATAATACGTCTTTAACTTAGTAATGTTGTGGAAACAAATTTACACATTAAACGGAGGTACGACTGTATTCTGTGCTGTAAATGGAGCTGAAGGTTACAATAAAAATTAATGTTACTATTTACATTTCTTTTGTAGCAGGCTTCCATCCAGCATGTTGTGTATGTCTTTAAATTCATTTTTGTGACTACAACTCCCCATTCTCAAGACTGTTAAAAGAATATTCACATACGTACACATGCACATACACATGGAAAATCTTATGAGTATAGTATAGGATATAGAAAGAAATATTACCATCAACTAATTGCTAATGTTCTGTAGTATTAATTTTTCAAATCACACTAATGCTGAATTCAGATAAGTAATATAAAGGATATACTACTCAGTTATAAAGATGTCACTGAATACACAAAGTTTCATATTTGAAAAGAGGAGGAAAGAAATAAGTATAGTGTGAGTATAGTATAGTATAATATATTGAGCCTGCCTCATGCACAATACATTTCTTATACAAATTTTGTACCCACATCTTCTTGAGGTTCTGAATTGTCTAGCAAAACATAGCTAGTAAATAGGCCTATAGTGTTTTCGGTCATTACTACTGTATTAATATTACTACAGTACCGTATATTGTTATGTCTGATAATTAGAAAATTTGACAAGCTTACTGGATACCCATCATTGCTGGTGACTATGCATGGTAACTACCACTGGAGAAATTTCTGAGTTCTTAAATCCACAGACTGGAACCATCCCATGGGATACCAGAGACACAGAAACATTTCATACACCACCTACACATAGTGTTTCCACATTCACATTTACACATCTGGCAGAGTATGAGGTGTAGGTCTTTCTCCAACTGGGCAATATTATCTTTTAGCTTTCATGTTTTCTCTCCCACAAACAGTAGATCATACATAACTAAGTGAGAATAGAGTACAGTACTCGAGTATCCCAAGAACTACATGCCTGGCACTTTTCACTTCCTTGTGGTCACTTATATTGTTTTCATTTATACATATCAAAACACTTCAAATTATAGGATATGACAGTTTGCCATGTT
This sequence comes from Petrolisthes cinctipes, assembly GCA_033782935.1. Lineage (NCBI taxonomy): Eukaryota > Metazoa > Arthropoda > Malacostraca > Decapoda > Porcellanidae > Petrolisthes > Petrolisthes cinctipes. The sequence goes on along the minus strand of JAWQEG010005852.1, from coordinate 59,646 downwards.
GAGACTTAATGACTAGTAGATAATGAATGGGAAAGTGGCTGTGAAACCAGTGAATGAAGCTACAGAGCCTTGTTCAGTTTATAAAGTGGCAGTAATCCTTTCCTGACACAGTTGACATGGATATCGGATGATAAATGCACCACTTCATCAATTTGAGCCACTGATGGACTGGCAAGAACATGAATACTAATTTTTCTCTAACAGTCATTCACAATATAGAATACTCCACCTGGTATGTGCAGTAGGGGAATAAAGTATCTGAACAGCTCAGAGTAAACAGATTAGTGAGAGAAAATATTTATGAATAGAAGGGTAATGTTTGTTTCCCGGTGTGTGGTTGGTCAATGTCTCCCAGTAGCAGTTATAGTTACTGTATGCAACTAATTCATGAATTTTGTCTATTATTATACTAATGTGTTTACTCCTGGCGATGATGCCAGAAGCCACCAACAGTGTTCAGATAATTTGTTCCCCAACTGTACATCTTGTTATTCAGTCCCTGAAGGTTTAAACTCACTTTCCCTTCACCATTTGGAAGTGCAGATGCTGTATATTTAAAGATACTTAGCATGAAGTTATACTGCTCATAGATTATCGTCATCAATACTATACAAATTTGCATTTTTTATCAAGGAGTGGACAGCTCCAGAACCAGGTACACTCGCAATCCAAAATATGTATCCAGGCTTGCTTCGAATAGCTTGATCGAGTATTAAGCGAGTTTAAGCAATTATAAAACAGGATAAGCGTTGTAATTGGTTAACTAGTATGTCAAATGATTCAAAACTTCAATGAGACCTGGATACAACTTTTGGATTGCGAGTGTACAGTATGGAAAAATGAAATAACATGGAGAGGGACAGAATACTCAGCGAAATTCTCTGCTCCTCTTCCCTACACATGTATTTGCATCTCAGTAGGGATGATGTTTCATTGGAGTAGCTTGGAAGAATGAGAACCATCCAATTATACTGAATGATCCCACTTGTTCAATAATGAAATCCTCATTGTAGTATTATCAGAATATAATGATAATACCATCCATTTTCAAGATGAATTTCCTAGATTCTCTTGTAAATATTCAGAGAATAACATTGACTATTCCCTGACCAACATAAAGTCTCATCTTTTCAATGCAGCAGGAATAATGAAGTGCTCATGATTTTAATGTATATAATTTTACTTCATCTTCAGATCCAGCCCATCCTACAGACATCATCTCCTAATATTCGTACTTCTTCTAACTGCATCCTCTGCCAGAAGGATACGATTGGAGATATCTTTTATGTTGGATCAAGCAGAGGTATTGCTGCACTCAAGAATGCATCATGTAGAAGAATGAGGTGTAATGATTATAAATACCGTAAAGTTATAAGTCTACTAAAACCAATCCTCAACAACAACTCACAAGTCATTCCACAAGTAACCTGGCACAAAACATGTTATTCTAATTTCACTGATAAAAGAATGCTTGAAGTATTGGAAAAACGTGCGCTTAATATGTTTCCATCTTCAACATCCTGTGCGACTAGATGATGTCTGAGAATATCATAGTGTACCAAAGTTTTAGCTTTATTGCATGTAAAAAGTTAAGGTGGGAGTGCTTGGGTTGCCTCAGGTGAAGCTATGATACACATCAGGGCTTGGTGATATATCCAGGATGTGAATCTGGCACAACATTACTAGGTGGATAATATAGTATCTTTATTTTTTGTTATACCTATATATAGATAGGCTGTTGCTGGAAGGCATTGAGGCCTTTTAAGTGAGGCAAAAGCATGTGTGCAGGTAGAGGATGATCTGAGTGAAAATTTTGATATTAGTGTAGGGCTGAGACAAGGGTGTGTTCTGTTCAATGTCTATATGGATGGTTGTATGAGCGAGATGAAGGCCAAAGTGGATGGCCTGGGAGCCAAGCTGAGGCTGAATAGAGTAAATTGGTCCTTGGTGGCAAGCTTATTTGCTGATGATACTGTGTTGATGGCTGAGAGTGAACGGGTGTTGCAGAGGGTGGTGGATGAGTTTCAGTCTGTGTGTAAACAAAGGAAACGGAAGGTGAATGTTGGTAAAAGTAAGATGATAGTATTTGAGAGAGCAGAAACTGAAGTGATTGACTTTGCTACACCCTGTAGAGTGGGAGTGACGACTGGGACCAAGTCTGAGATAATTCTAGGGGGTGAAAGGATTTAAGAGGTGAGGAGTTTAAGTACTTGGGAACAGTTCTGTGTAACATGGAAGTATGGAAGGATTAGGACAAAAAGAGCAGTGAGGGGTAGACAGGTCAAAGGATCACTGGGGTGGAATATGAAGGGTAGAAATGTGAGTATGGAAGTGAAAAGGGAACTACGAAATAGTATAATCCTGCCAACACTGACATATACATGGAGTAGGGCTCATCAGTCTAGAGTAAGTGCAGTGGAAATGAGAGGAAGGAGCATGTGGACTTCCAGGTGGGATGGAGAAAGTAACGAAAGTGTTGAGAGGATAGAGCGTAATATACATTGAAGTGGTTTGGACATGTGGAGAGAATGCAAGATGTGGAGTTTGCAAAGAAGGTGTATGGAAGTGAAGTTGTGGCACCTGGTGTGAGAGGCAGACCTCCGGTCAGATGGGAGAACAGAGTGGAAGAGAGTATATGAGGGGCAGAGGAGGGCTTGACCAAGTAAGGAAGGATTGTTGGAACAGATTGGAAGAGTACATAAAGGAGAAAAATGTGAGAGGCAGAGGAGGGCTGGACCAAGTAAGGAGGGAGTGTTGGAACTGGGAAAACTGGAGATTCTTCTGCTGTGGCCACCCCCTTGGGGAGACTTCCCGGAGGGAACGAGGCATCAGAGCTATAGATAGATAGATAGACCTACATATATATGCTTGGATGCTGCAAGACATTTCCGGGAGAAGGCTACTGATTTTATTTATCAGTAATGATGTTTCAATTATTTAGGTGTAACTAGTTGATGAGTCTTGATGACTTATCCATCAACTGTTATAAAACACTCTTGGTATTACCACTACATTTAAAGTACAGTGTATTAGATATACTGTATTCCCTCACATCCTTCTCTTTCTAATTGGCTTATACCCTACGTTACATCGACAAGGCTTCTTCTTCTTTTTTTTTTTCATTTCAAGGGAACTACCAGACCCCGTATTTTAAAAAATATGAAGAATTAAATTTAATTTATTATATACTGTACTGTACTTGGAATTAAACATATTTTTTTTAATTTTATCCCCCAAAATATATATTTTTCATTAACTTTTATGATGAACTTCCAAACAATTAAAATAAAAAAATTATGACCATTGTTTTAGTAAATTACCCTAAAAGCAAGATATTTTCTTCAATTGGTGGGATGTCCTCAGGTCACTAATGATAGAACCTCCTTTAGACAAAAGGAGAAGACAAAAATTTTGAAAGTCCCTTCCCACAATTGAATACTGAACTCACATGTAAAATACCACAGGGTCTGAGGAACCCAAGTGGTAATTACCCAGTCATTCTCATGAAAAACTTCAATAATTAGGAAGGTAATGGGAAGGACAGGATTCTCGGATTAAAGTAACAGCAATAAAGAATACAGTTTCATAAAAACAAAAAACTTAGGGTCTTCCAGACTCCACATTTCTTATCTAGGATCAACTCACACAATGACTTACTATGACATTGCCATATAATGACCCTGATACCAGTACTAGAAAAACATTATGGTTGTTGTATGAAACTGGGGTGTCTGATTCATTTTGTCAGCTGTGGTATACAGTAATATTATGAGGGGGAAGGTCTTTTAACTTATGTCTCTTTATATAAAATAGCTCTCATTCGTGTGAATAATATACTCGCCTATATTTTATAACTGATTTCAAAATATTTCCTTCCAAATAACCTGTAAAGCTGCATATTTTGCTATTAATGGTACAGTATATTATTATCAACAAAAGGAAATCTTATGTACACTTATACAGTACAGTAGTACAATTTTATTGGTTTTAATTCTCTGCTGTTTTTTAAAGTTACCAAAAATTTCAGTAGAGTACATGTATTGTATCTCCAAAATAGGAAGTTTCATTATAATTGCATACTGTACTTCCTGTAACTAACTGTACTGTATATTACATGCTGCATTATCTCAAGAAAAAATACATTAGTGTCACTGTACACTTTCTAGTCTTAGTAGTCTTGCGTTTTCATTTTCACCTTCCCAGGAAGTAAAAATGTAACTGTAAGAGTTAAGAGTGTAGTGCAAGTTTTACCCCAGTCAAAAGGTAAAAGTTAAATCATTTGACCCTGCAGTGTATAGCATACCACTCACCACTCTATGTACAGTTGTGGCACATAATCCTTGACCAGCCCTCCCCTTACACCCTGATCAAGGACTATGTGCCATGACTGTACTGGAGTAACCGAGATGAGCAATGACATTATCCAAAGCACCCCTCATATGGTATTCTTCAAGGTGTTTAATGTGATACCAATCTACTTATACCATACAGGTACTTATTTGTATAGATAAGCAATCCTAATAATAGACTGTTATCTATTGCTGAATCATGCATCTATATCCTGCCCATTTCCATTAAGACACAACTACTTATCACAATCACTCTACCAGCAGCATCTACTAATAATTTTCTAACCAACTACCATAACAAGAGTGTAAAATAGGATGTTTAATAAAATAAAACCTATTTATGCAATAACTTTAATCAAACCATAAATTATCATCAACAAGGCACAGACCACAAACTTAAAAAGTATCACCTCATTAGCTGGAATGTTGTCACTGGCATTTTCCATCACTGCAAAGGTGAAGATATCAGCCATACAATGTACCTGGCAGTATTGTAGCTATACAGTATTGCACAAACAGATAACTCAAGTGATGTCTTGGATTGATAATACCAAGTATCATCACTCTGAGCTCTATTATTGTATGTCAACCAGACAACATTCATAAAATATATAACTTCTGCATAAGAAATATCTTGTCAGTAAGGCAGCTTCATGCTTGGTCTTGAACCGGGATATCTTTGATTCTTTTTCTTTTTAAAACCAACTCCTAAGTTTTACAGTGTTCATCAAGATTATAGTTAGCATAGCACACAAATGGGTTACTAAGGTTGTTTTCATGTTTAATTTCAAACTGACACTTGCTGACCCCCAGCAGCCTATTGACCAGATCCTCCATCACATGGCCGGTACAGAGGATAATCCGAGCATCTTCTTTCATCACAAACTTGACGGTTACTGCTGTCTTGGTCAGACACTCTTCTGAGAGGTAAGGTGGGTCAGCCACTACCACATCAAACTGTTCACGTAACTCTCTGCTTACTGCCAGTGGGTTCTTGTAGTCGTAGAAAACAAAGTCGTCCTTGTAGACGGCAAACCTAGTGTCGTATTCAAAGACCTTCACTGGAAATATCCATCAATAAAATGTTATATTATTACATTACATAAAATACCTTGAATACAATATAATGACTTAATTTCCCTACCGTGGTTAAATTTGGTACTGCTACTTGGCTTTCCTATAGATTGTTCAGTACCTAGCATAATTTCTTATTAACTACAGGACCTTCCCATTACCACCATGAAACATAGTTACAAGTAAAATTTAAAAATTACAGTCTACTGTACAGCCACAATCAAATATCCACCGACACTTTCCTTCCATCATAAAATATCTTGGTAATAAAGAACAACACATGTATGATTTTGCAACACCTCATAATAATAATTAAGGGGGTTGAGTTGACGTAAGGTGTTGTATGATTATATTTTGATATGATACTGATTTATTTGCATGATGGAAGGAAAGTGTTGGTGGTTTTTTATTGTGGCTGTACATAACTAGCAAAAATTTAAAATACAGTAGTACTGTTCACTTATTTGATAAATCACAGTACAGTTCTGCATTTAATTTACTTTCTCTGCCATCATCATTGTTACACACACAAAAATTGAATTTCTGTTCCTCACTACCTATGATCAGCCAACTTACCAGTACAGTTATGGTCCAACTTCTTGAGCGCTCTGTAGAGTGTAGGAGCCGAGACACAAGCAATGGAGCCGTCATTACCAGCAAGCCTCAAACACTCCCTGGCAAGCTCCATAGCCGTGTCTTCATGGTACCAGAACTGACTCATTTTCTGCAATATCACAAATGAAAAAATATATGTGATAAATATGAGTTTAATGTGTTGAGATTCGGGGGTTCAGGGAATTAAATTACAATGCTCGAATAAAGCAGGCAGAGCTCTTGGTAAGAATATCGGTTTAACTTATTGTCAATCAGTGTTGTTTCTCACAATCTATTAAGGACCTCCGTGAGTCCTTCAAACATTGCCATGAAACACCACCTACATTGAAGGAGTTTGTTTCATGGCATAATCAGGAGGAATCAGAAGCCACCAAGTCTAATGTACGATCATCACAACAGGGTCCCTTAATCTCTCACCCAGTTCTCTTCAAAGGTCTCTGGAATGTTGCCCTCCTCAATCGCTTTCATCCTGTCTTCTCGTTCCTGCTGCTCCTTGTAGAATTCCATCAGTGCCCCCATGGTTTCCGCCGACAGCTGCAACACCTCGTCATCACTGCTGCTGCTGTTTTCAGAGCTCATTTTACCAGGCTGAAATTATATACAACCATCAATACATCTAGTTGTCATATTTATGGGGGTAATTATGGTGGTATGGGTAATGAAGGTAAAAAAACTGTACGCAATAACGGTAATTCTTTCCATATTTACCGTAATTATTCACTTGTGTTACATTGGAGTGCCTTGATTCAATCCTCCATAGTATTTTGCCAGTTAACAAGACCAGCATATAAACAAAAATAATGGTGTTGTGTTGCTTGGAATAGTTTTAATTAATTGGAGGAATCAGCATTTGCTCCAGATTTACCAACACTGTACTTACCTCGTAATTTATTAACTTTAATGGTTGGTAACTTGAAGATTAGGTAAATTTACAGAAGAACTGGGTTCACTATATTGTGTATTTTAGTATCATTACCCACTATTTTGGACCATTCTAAAACACTTTTATTCTATGGTGTTTCTTTCGGAGATGCCCCGTTTTCGAGATTTGCCCCGTTTTACAAACATAATTTGGAAATTAGTCTGACCTCAACTGACCTGACCTAACCTAACCTAGACAACATCAGACTACCGGGACCTAACCTGGGCAAACTACCGGGACCTAACCTGGGCAAACTACCGGGATATAACCGGTGTAAACTATCATAAAGTGTCTGGGGCAAATTCCCAGGACCTAGCCGGATGTGGTAACACTGCGCGATCCTAGCCAAAAACCCAGTTATTCTGTAATAATACCGAAGATTATATTATGATTATTGGGTAATATTACTTGCCAATTCTGCCATATTTAACGACACTGTAGTACATTTTCACTTTCTAGACATACGGTAATTGTAGACTTGAATAGAATCTTATTATATTAGTCATTAAAAGTTCAATAATTAAGACAACTTAATTACCTACCTAATATCACAGCTATTAACCACTAATTACGAATCTTAATCACCTCTAAGTATATAAATTACAAATACACTAATAAGTTTCAAATTACTGACCTTTTAATAAGTATGTAATAGACAGGAGAGACAGACAGACAGGCAAGTGAGTGCAGACAGCCAGACAAACCACGCCTTTTGTAATCAGGGTTGTCACTGTGGAAAAGGATAAAATTCCCTAAACTACTCTCCCCCCAAAAAAATCCCAAGCAAAAGGCCTAAAAGAATCCCAAGAACCCCCCCCCCCCAAAAAAAAGGCCAAAGAATTCCCAAACAAAAAAATGGCCCAAGAATATCCCAAACAAAAGATACTGAAATTCCCAAACAAAATGCCCAAATTTTTCCAAATAAAAGGCTCAAAAATTTACAAACAAAAGGTCCATGAATTCTCAAACAAAAGGTCCAAAATTTTCCAAACAAAAACCCAAGAATTCCCAAACAAAAGGCCCAAGAATTCTCAAACAAAAGGCCCAAAATTTTCCAAACAAAAGGCCCAAAATTTTCCAAACATAAGGTCAAAAAATTCTAAGAAATCCCAAACAAAATGCCCAAGAAATTACTGAATATTCGACACAAATTCCCAAGATCCCAAGATATCTTTCAAAATTTCAATATCTTGGGAGAAATTCCAAGCACTGGCACTTTTGGTTTGTAATGGTAGTGAACTGATGTCTTTTCTACGGCACCCATCAAAAATAATCATGGTAAAGGTGTCTGTGGCTGAGCTTTGTTAAATAACCATTGTTTTGTTCTTATTATGTGTTTATAGATGTTCACTATTATTATAATGTAATAAACTTGAGTCATGACATTTCACTCAACTTTTTCTTATAGAAAATTTTTATGACTGTCAAATAGTGGTACTATTGTATTCATAGATCACCACTCTCCAGTATTATCATATTTGTAGGCTTTTTCAATGACACAAGATAATTTTGAGCTTTTAGCTTTAGATCAACTGACGTTAAAATTTCATCTTTTTATTTATTTAACGAGTGGTCGTTGTTGTTGTTTTCTAATGACTCATGTAAACAATCCGCGTTAAAATATAAAAGAAATTTCATTAAAAAAGGTAGCATGCCTATGATGTGTATACTCTGGTCTACATACAATGTAACTAAGTTCATTCAAGAAATTCCAGGATAACTTTAAAAGTTTGAATAAGAATTAGAATGTAATCCAACTTAACTGAGCATTAAATAAAAATCAACATAAAATCTCGTTCGAATGACCAACATGGCGGCACCAGGACTGTCTTTGAGTGTGAGTCACCTTAAACTTTCCTGTGTGTCCATAATTAGGGATAGATTTAGGATATAATTAAAATGTAAGATATATGAGTGTCGAGAAAGCTATGGAGGCGTAATAAATAAAGGATTGGGGACGTAACCAGAGTAAGTGAAGGTAACTCCATGACATGAGGGAATGTTTACTTTTTGAAGTTTTTGACTATGTTATTATTATTGATCCAAGCTGTATATTACGAAACGGTCCCTTTCTTTCCTTTCTTCAACTATTCCTCCAGTGGTTTGTTTTTTGTTTACTTATCGTAGTGAAGTTGTTTACACCACCACAATATCAATTTATCACACTAATAATATCTTTCTGCACATTTCATTCCCACTTACGATATCTCACTAACATCCTTTCTCATTTCTCAAGTTCCTCCCCTCCTATACCCCTACCCAATACTCTCTCTCATCAGTCCCTCCCCTCCTCTCCTCTTCACCCCCCCTCTTACCCATTTCATCCCCCCCCCCACCCCACCCATCCTGTCCCCCTTACCACCATCCTCCTCTTTTTTTTTTACTTTTCCCATCCACTCTAAACAAACCAGCCAGCCACCTTCAAGTTTACCTCAGTTATTCCAGATTTATCTTAGTTGCTGATAGAGTTATGGTGAGTTTATTATTGAGTATATTGGAAATTCTAGTGTATATAATATTATGTTCCCTCCTACTCTTAATTTACCCATTCCACTTCATCACTACATAATGCCATGGTGGGAAAATAACAAGCTACAACATGATGGCTTGGTTATGCTTCGTCTGTGAAAGGCTAAACTTGCTTCAGCTTGCTCTCTTGGTATACCACATCAGTATATTCAGTATATACATTGTGGTGGATTATGTGTATTTTATTTTTTTTTAATATTTCATTCAGTGTGTGTAAAAATTTACCATATGTGTGGATAGGGCACAGTACCATAATTTATTCTTTTATTTATTTATTTTTTATTTGGTAATAGGGCATCTGGCATTCCTGCTGTATGGTATGGTTGCCAATTTGTCCCTATTTGTTCACATATTAATGCAGGTTGCATGTTTATACCTGAGCATTTGCAAATATACAGTACAGTTACATTGGTTCAAGATGGAAGATGTTAGCTTTGAAAATCATGGTATTGGTATTGAAGACTTAACACCTTCATTGCAGGTAATAATTGTTAACAGGTATTACATTTGTTATTGTATAATACTGTACTTTACTGTGCTAGTGGAAGGAGTATATATACATCTCGGTCCTAGGAGGTGCTACTCACCAGGATGTTGTGATAAAAAAAAAACCAGCTTTTCTTGCATTTCTTTCTGTCTTCTGTATAAGTACTTAGTAAATAATTTTTGGGTAGCTTCTGTTAATCTCTGATTGACCAGTGTAGCATACTGACCTTTCAACACCTTGACAGAGTCGGCTGCAGAGTGCCCTGAGCCAGCCGCTGCTACAGGTGCGATGTGAGGAGATCAGTCGAGTTCTCAACGAGTCCACCAGTAAGGATGCCGGCCATACCCTTCGTCTCACCGTGGAGAACATCTTTGGTGTGGGTGGTCAGGGTGGGTGGGGTCTACGCACCATCACACGCTCTTCACTTCCCCGAGAGTTTGACCAGCTGAGGGTCTTCCTGGGGGCATCTGGACCACTACTCTCCCTTGCCTACCGTCTGGCCAACGACCCATTCCTTGGGTTTGAGTTCCCTGTGGCATGGCTCCCGGTTAGTGTCATTTGTCTACTACGGTACCCTTGTTGTGTTTCTTTTTCTTTTATCATTTTACTTTCTCTACATTTTCCTGATATGTTTTTACTGTAATTTTTGTAATTTTAGTTGACTGTAAATCAACAGTATCCAACATTTTAACCAGTTCTCTTTGCATGTGTGATACCTCATTAGTAATTGATTCTGTTTTATTCATATACTTACAGTAATATAATACCATGTCCCCAAACTTACAGGCTAGGAGTCGGGTGGAGATTGAGGATGGGACACCCGGAGCCTTCTATGCTAATAAGGTTCAGAACCCTGGGCCAGGCAAACCACCCATCAACATTCTCCTCAGTATCCTTTTATATGTGCAGTATGGTAGTATAAGATCTGAAGGTTTTATGAATATTCTCCCATACATGTCATAAAGTTTTAGTCTCAGTCTCTTGTGATTGTATTCCCACATGCTGCATTTTTCCCCTACATTTACCCACTGCAGTATATCACAAATACAACAATACTGGCTTTACCCACAAACACTAATTAATCCTTAGATGTTTTCCTGTGAGATTATACATCATGTGGCATTAGTACAGGCATGTTATCTATGATATAAGCTGTTATTAATGGGTTAATTGAAAAATATTTCATTCCATCCCTTATTGTTACAGGAATTATATGTAAAGCTATATAATGCTACTACAATCTAAGAACCATCAGTATACGGTATACCTTAACCTGCTTCCTCAGATGCATTTGAGTATTACATATTCCACTTTGCTCACTTTCTGGTGGGTGGTAACAGCCAGCGGTGGTCCTTGTCATGGACCACTGCTGGGGATGCCCTCTATCCAACCCTACTGGAGGACTATCTTACTGCATTCCTTCCCTGTGATAACTCTGTTCCACCCGGCCCACCCAGCCCTCCAGTCTCTCCCAGAGGTGTGTTGTCTCCGGTTGCTCCAAGGTAGGTGGTGCCTCAGAGGTTACCTTTATGTTTGTTTGGGTTGCTCTTGGTTAAATTTCTTATGTCTGTTATGTTGTAATGCTTTCTGGTGGGTAGCTTCTTGTATTTTATGAAAGGGTAATCTTGAATGGGTTCCAGAGTCCCTCTTGTTTATCTTTATAGGATATTTCTTTTGTATTGTATTACCAACTGGTTGGGTATATATGATCACCATAATCAACCATAAGACCATTTATTGGCTTTGCCAATTAGTTTTCTGTTTCATATTGGTATCTTGAGAATATTGTGTTTATGCATAAGATATAAATATAAGCTACCAAATACTGAGAATATTACTTAGATTTACCTTTATTGTTGTTTGTTATGTTTGTTTCCACAGGGGTGCCAATCCAGGCCTCTACCTTACCTCCCTAGTCTCGCCTATTGGTTCTCCTCGATCCCCGCCAGGACCTCCTCACCATGGTTATCTGCGGGGAGATATGGGGAGTTCCGGGGCCCATGCTATCTCCTCCCCTATTCACCTTCACCATCATCATCATCACCACCATCACCATAATCCCAACCCACAACTCAACATCTGGACCAGTCAGGTGAGTATTACATTCATTACCTTGTAAACTATTCATTTGCTTCCCATTAGCAAATTCATATTCAGTGCTATCCTCAGATATTGAACTGTCCACCTAGTTTTTCGTTTAGCTCAGGTCCTCGGATATTCACAACCCATCCAGCCCTCTTTCCTTCCTTTCTTTCTTGTATTTCAGTTTGAACCCAGCCATTAATGCAATGCTAACACATATTTATCTGACCCAATAGATCCTGGTTCAAGTGGTCATGGAAATGTGGGTTAACCAGTGTCTTCCTCCACCTGCTCGATCCCCTGCCCGTCCTAGCCAGCCCACGCCTGCCCCTTCCCACAACAGTCAGGTAAGCAGTTGCACCCACTTCCTACCTCGTTCATTTTATCTGGTAAAAAATATATGAAGGGGAGTAGTAGACGTGATTACATTTATTTGTCACGCATGAGATGTATTGCTTTTCTTCTACATATACATACAGTCGTTCTATAAATTTCATTGAAGTTCTCATAGACTCACAGGTAACTACATCTTTTTATACTTGACCTATTCTGTATCACCCAGAACCTACCAATAGCACCCTAAATCCATGTCTGTTAAGTGGGATTTCTAGGTGGTTCAAGGAAGGTTCTTGATAGAGATAAAAGATGTAGTTGAATCTTGTGAGATGGTTAAATGTGGAAAATATATTGTGTTTGCATGAATCCTGTACATTTTCTTATGATATTTGCAAAGATAAAGATATTTTTAACCCGTGATAATTATATGCAATTTGGTGTTATTCAAATATTATTTTTGAACACTTTGTGACACTGAAAAAAAGGGAATATAAATAGACCCTCGACTGAACAAGTGAGCATTATCTCTATATATCAGAGTGGCTTTATTACGATTCAGATGTAGTTGAAATATTCATCTTTTCATGGGTGTGATCCCTGATCATGCAGTGTTCTTTCCAACCCATGCTCATAGTGTTATAAAAAATGCAAAAATGTTTAACATGTAACCTTACCCCATATTACATGCAAAACTCTCAGCATAGCTTTTGTGGGAATATGAAACTCTAGAAAAATTATAGTTTCGTTTTCTTTACAATTTTCTTTATTCAGTCGTAATGTAAAATGTTCATGTTAGCTTATTTTGGAAATAATTCCCCCAGTTGAGTGTAATTGCTTAATATTTTTATCTACTTTAATATTGTTATATTATTGGCTTATATTGCATAGTAAATATTACAGTTTGGCTACCCACTATCAGTATTAATCTAGTACAGTGTATTTTTAGTTTTATCCTAATCTTTGCAAGGATTTAAGAGTAATGCTAACTTCGGCTTTCAGTTACTCAATTGCTATTGTCATATCATCATAGCAGATACTATAGCAGTAAACTTCCTAGCTCATTGTTTTCATTATTTATGGATGTAAATGCCTCATGAAGCTGTATATATCCACCTTAATAGAAATCTTCAGTACAGTATGTCTTATGCTAAACATGACCCATATTTAACCCTGACTGTGAGTTCACTCATGCTAAGGGAATAAAGAAATTATCTTTGGGTTTATTGCAACAGTTTTCAGGATTTCCACCAAGTTGTTTCTTACAGCTTCTGTGATAACATACTGTACATCAAAGATTATAATATATTATTCAGCACTGAATGTTTCCTATCAATCTGATTCCATCATTGTGTGTCAGTGCATTGGCCAATGTCTTAAAGGAAATATTCCTTGTGGCAAAAATTTTATGACCAGAGTAAGAACGTATCAACTACAATTAGATGTGTTAGTACAGTATCCCCTTCTGTGCATGACATTCACATCCATATTGCTAAAGCTTGAGAATTATAATGTTACTCATATATGATGAAGAGTTATTAGCTTTAGTTGCTCCTCAAGCACTCATTCATAATGGCTTCCACATATAGTTAAGTAGTTTCACATATTTTGGCTTCAAATTCTGTGAATTACTTAATGTGAAGAAATATGTAGTATCTATCTACATGTGTTTTGTTTTTTTGGCATATTGCATTTGTAAATAAGTTATGCCTGTTTTGGAGTTTGGATATTTTGGTTGCAGATTACATCATTGTTTTACCCCAACTTCCTCTTTACAGTGCTCTGCCCTGCATGCGTGCAGTGTCTTTTCAGAGCACACTCCTGTAGACTATCGGCCATATTGGCACTGTGGCGACACTGTAAGTTACAGACCGGTACCATTTGCTGTCGTCTCTTGCCGCGCTTCATGCTGTCCTCAAATGATATAGTTCTTCTCACTTTAGCTGTCCTGCCCTCTCCTAACCTGTCCCAGCCATGTCCAAACCTTCCTTCCTTGTAACCTCAATTACTGTACCCTATTCTATATCCTGATGTTTCTCACCTGCCTTCCACACACATACCCTCATCACCTCACTTTACCAATCCTAACCATGTCCTTTCTAATCCTATACTGTAATAATCCTTACCTTATGTCTTCATTGTATCCATACCTATCTCCTCACCTACCTCTTTCACTTCACCAATAACCTATGTCCTCTCTTTCACTTCTGACTGCTCTACTTACACCACATGCACCCTCACTTGCCTTTTGTCTCACCCAAATCCTTTAGTTCCCACATTTCCTGACTTGGGCATGACATTGCAAGCAGAACAATTCCCGGCTTCAGTCATGATTCAAAGCCACATTGAGCTTAGTTTAAGGTTTTGTTTGGCTGAATCATATGTGCTCGGCCAAGCTGAGTCTACCATAAGTACACCATCGTCATGTATTTCAGTAATGTGTGCACAGGTGGAGTTAAGTGCACAGAGTTGTTTGCAGTGTGTTATCCTAGTTTACACTCTCTCCTCTCATCTAGTCTTTTATCTGATCTTTCACATAGTGGACAGTTCTGTATTTAATCCATCACATAGTTCACAGTTCTTTGTAAACCTGATAGCATTAACACACTCCTAGTTACCTGTTATTTGTCCTGTCGGAAGTTGGCTACTGACTAACGTACACCACTCACTGATTTCATCGTTAAACTGGAAGACGCTATTTTATCCCAGAAACTAAACATCCTTCGGCAACTCACTCCACTGATATTACCAACTTTACCAGTTGGCTGATCCACCTTTAATTCTGATTGACATAAATGCATCACAGTTTTTAGATATCTGCATGTGAATCTTTGTCTCAGGTTAACTCCTTCACTGTAAGATGTTCAGCTAAAGTCACTGAAATGCTCTGAGAAGACAGAATGCATTAGGAGCTTTTTTGAATATGGACTGGCCTTCATGGCATTTTTAATAAGTTTTTGCTTACCACATATTGAAAGACTTGCAGATTATAATTAATTTTCATAGGGAGAAATCATTACACCAAAACATGAGAAATTCAAAATTCTGTTGTGTCTATTCTGGTTCATTTTAATGTAATAGAATACTGTACTGTCTGATAATTGATGTAAAATTCCCTGCAAGTCCACACTACACACCATATGTTGCAAATCTTCCTTGCTCATAAAGTGGGTAATGTGAGAGTGAAGCAAATTTACATCCTTCTCTTGATAGTAGGATGCCAAACAAACTAAAGTAGCATTACTATATATTGTGGGATAAACTCGGATCAAATATGGCTTTGTTGTAGTGTATTTTTGGTATGAGAATATTCAAGTTATTCTTTTGGGGATGCAGTACTGTACCACACATAAGTTCACAGTGAAGGGGTTAAAAGATGATAACGCAAGTGTTTCTCCTGTCACCCGTTAGCTCGAATGTGCTCGTAGCTGCATACATGTAAATAGGTTCTTGCCTTCCCATGATTATTTTTTCATTTCTGTTGGTGAATTATTTATGTTACTGACAATGATTGACTAAGATTGTATTGAGTAAGTTTATAGATAGAGTTACTAATGTACAGCTGGCTCAATATATTCAGTGATCTGACAGGTGCCAGTTAATGTCATAGATGTAATGACAGTTTGAATATATATGAGCTGCCACATGCATGATAATTTATGAAGTGTTGGTGCACATCAGTGTAATTTTATGTATACATGATATTTAATAATTATCTCCAGATTTTTGGGCTTTTCCCACAACTCTCAGATCTCTGGCAATATATTTGATCAGATATAAATCTTGTACTGCATTTTGCTCTCTTTTTGTGTAGATATTTTGATCATTTATTTTTTCCTGTTTATGCTATTTAAAACTCATAAAAGTAAAGAGATTATGAAATTCAATCTTGAAACATTTTAAGGTTGATTGTAAAGGTAGAACTTTGTAAGTATCAATTCTTTAACAATGGGCATTTAATATTTGTGGAATATCATATCTTTTAAATGGAGTAGGGAGTCCGAACACGAGATCAATCAGGATTATATCTTTGTATAGCTCAATAGAAGTTGCTGAGAGCACTTTGAAGGTTTTTGTATTGTGTATACAATATTACAATGGACCTTTTTCCTTATCTGGGAAAGGAGAGCAGAACAGTACTGCTGATTCACTTTAAAAAAATTATCTTCCTTTTTATATAAAATTTGTTTCAACTTGTTGATTTGTAAATAGTAAACTTTAAATTGATAATTAATATCGGGAACATTAGTTATTCTTTATAAATAGCACTAATATATCACTCAGCAAACATTAAACCAGAATAGAACAGGAGTCAAGTCATTTTATAATAAGATAGTGACTAAAAATAGAGGAAGTTTTTATTATGTGTGACAATTAAAACTCTAAAACTTGTTCAGGTACGGTAAGTGCTGGTTGGTGTACTGATAGTATTCTTATACTCCCTGTGCCAATATTCTGGGCTCAGAACTGGTTGCCAAAGAACTGTTACAGTACCGGTACTTAGATATTTAATATTTTTTGTGATTGAATTGCTGACAGTGCCAACACGATGTCAATTATAATATTTTACATTTGGTTTATGGTTATGAAGCGGTATGGCAACTATATATTGATATCATTTCAAATTGTGATTGCTTAGATATGGCAGTAGGTTTGCATCGTTTGTTTGTTTGTGGGGCATTTGAATTTAAGTACAGTAGTCACTTAATGAATGAATTCATGTTTTAGTAAACTTTTATCCTCAAGTTTTACTATACAGTAAGTTTGGCTTCTTGTAGTGAACAGTAAAAGTGACTTAACAAACTAATACATACAATTGTTTCTCATGTATGTAGCAGTTTATTTTTATAAATTATGATATCTGTAGAATTCTTATTAACAACTAGTGAAATGTTTTGTTAGTGTATCTGTTCTTGTACTAATAATTGATATTTTAAAAATACATTATTAAATTTCAGATTTTGAAGCTTATGTATTGCATAATAGTGTATAGGCTAATATTAATATGTCAGCATGATGTGGGGGCATTGGACTAGTCAATGTTATCACCTTGCCCAGGGTCTTTCTTTCATGTGACCAAGAGCTGATGACATATCCTCTTAAAATTATTGTAATTGATGAGAACCCCTAGGCTACATTCTCAAAACCGTGTAGTTGGCATCTATTTTTCGTCATACTCCTTTCTTTCTAAAATAAGTTGATGTAAAACAAAGCCGAATGATTCTGCTTCATTTCTCTCCCCAAACTAAAGTCTTCACACCGTAATTTTTATGATTAGTGGATTTAGAGTACTGTAGTAGGTTTTGTGAATCAGGCCTCAGTTCATCCTGTGAATAAAACTTTTTTCACATACATTCCTAGGTTTGAAGTTTCATGTTCGTGTTGGTGTGAAATGTATCTATATGGGTAGTGTTCCAGAAAGTTCATGGTCTAGGCATAGATGATCTCTTGTACAAATGTTCCATGTGATGTTTCTAAATGGAAGTGCAGTAAGTTCTGTAGATACTGACAATGAGGGCAGGCTTACAACTACTGTACAGTATTTGAGAGTTGCTATCCAGTGACAGATATCCTATATTTGCTCAGCATATGTATGCTAATTTACCTCGTCTGCCATTTAAATCATGCTAACGTAATGCTTGTTTGAATGGTGAGGGTTAATTGTAATGAAATCTCTATCTCGGCTCCAATTTATCCTTGGGGCTTTTCTAATGGCAAGTGTAAATAATTTGTAAATAATGCACATACCTCTTTATGACCTTAAAAAACAGACTCCCGGACTTTTGACAGTATTATGTACTTTACTTTGAGGCTTAGAAGGATGAAACCACACAAGCAACCAGTATGTCCTAAAAAGAATCAATGAGAAAGGTTGAGGCAAAAATGTCCAACTCTTCATTATTTAAACATTATTGTGAACAATGTTACTGAAGCCATACAACATAAGTCAGAACTGTGTGTCATATTTCCACCGACTCTTACATGATTTGGATAGAATGTTATAGTGTGGCTGAACATAAAGTCCTTAACCTAATTTTTCTTTTTTTAACTTCTTGCATGCTCAGCCTTACAGTCCTCAAAGTAACAAGATACTGGACAGGAGAGTTTTCTAACTGATGGGATACTTGATATAATTAACTAGGTTTATTGAGGGTCCACCCTATGTTCATTAATTCCTCATATTTAGTGGAAAAGTTAGAGTTACAAAAATACATAAAAATTTTCATAATATTAAGTGTAGATATAATGATATAAATATACTGTACTTGATGATAACTCCGTGTTCTCGGAGGGCTTTCACATATGCACGGTGTGTTAGAAAATGCAGGTCGTGAGGTGTGACATTTGACGGGTGGTTATAATAATGACTGTTATCTAAGCAATGCCTTCCCTCCCTCTTGCATAACAGGAGGTGTTAGTGCCAACCAGTGACCATGTGCGTGTGGTGAGGATGCTTGTCAAACACCTACACTTTTTCACCAACAGTGGCAAGGCAGCACAACCCTCCCCACTTGATGACCTGAGGAAGTAAGTCACACAACCACTGTACTGTTTACATTACAGTATAAAGCTTTTAACCTTTGATTATTAGTAACATATCCCTCAGACTGGATTAATCATTAGGTGTCAGTCAGAGATTACAGTATTGCAGAAGTCATGTTGTATTGTTTAGAATTTAAAAAATGCACCAATATGACATTTTCCACTCTTCAATTCCCCTAACCTGACTCCAATGTTTCTTCACCAGGAATGTGTGGAACATGTACCGCAAGAGCCTGTACCAGTTTCTGTGTCACACCTTCAGCCACTGGCCTCTCGACTCCTCCTTCAGACTGGTGCTGGAGACATGGCTTTCCTATATCCAGCCCTGGCGCTACACCAACTTTGCCTCAGCAAATAGGTTGGTACTGTTCACTCAGTAAACAGAATATCATCTACAAATTTAAAAAATATAAAAATAATGAGGCTAGTTCATATTATTGATATAAGAATAAATACAATTCTGTATCATTTTTACGTTTCAAGTGAGTGTCAGTTTTTCTTTACGTTAATTCATTTTAAAAAAACTCTAAACTTTAGTTACTGTAGTTGGAATAAAGCCATGGGCATTCAGTGTTAGCAGTATTTTTATTATTTTGAAATACGATATTCTGTTTAACATCTCATAATAGTATTATTTGATATAGAAAAAATTACTGGCTCTCAAAAAGCCAGGATTAAATGCAAATAATGATCACCTGAGTGACACCAACTCTATGTCAAAAGTCCAAGCCAGGCAGCATCCATGGAATATGAGACCCAACGGATAGTGGAGAGTCGATGGCAGGGCTTTGTGGCTGAGAATCTACTCTTCTACACTCGCCTCTTCCACCTTCTGGCCTGCAGACTCTTCCGCCTCGACCTGTCTGCTCCAAGGAATGCGCAGATCCTATTTAGGGTCACTAAGGTACCTTTACTATCTTTAGACTTAGCTAATATAGCCAGGATTTGTTTGGTTGATGTTACCTAGCAAAAGCACCCTGGTTACTCCACTCTACCTGCTTCATGTTGAACGATAAAATAAGTCATGAGTGAACAACCAATTGATTCCTGATAGCCATCAGTTGTCTTCAAATTACTCTCATTTTATAGCCATAGAAACCAATTTGATGGCTAACCCCCTCTATTTCAAAAAATAATTCAGAGAAGACATAACACCATAACAGTGTGACAAAGGAATGCCTCTCCCAACAGGTGTTCTCTCAGACCAACTTGAGTAGTTACATCCGAGAGATTGAGGATGCTCTGGATGATCCTCACTTGGTACACCGATCCCTGCTGACTGGTGGGTCACCCCTGACCCACCCTTCAGGGCTCCCAGGGGTGGCCACAGACCCATACTCCACCCGGTCCCTGGCCACTGTTGCCCGTGCCCATGTATTGGAGATGGAGGGACCCACCTATGCCAACCAACCCATGTTTAGCATAGGGAATCTTTCTTTGGTCAGTACTGTGCCTGTTTATATATGAATATAATTATAGTCTCTGGCCATGACACCACTCTCTGAAAACCCCCTTTTAAAAAAAGTAACCTGTAATGTAACACATGTTTTCTTCAAAGAAATGTATGGATATATAGTAATATGATTATAGATTTAAGAAATAAATTGATCATCATACAGATAGAGTTAGTAACATTTTTAGTATTTTCATACAGTGAAAATATAACTGCTATGATTTAACTCTAGGTGGACTCCCTACTGAAGTATATTCGTCGAGCATATGATGCTGTAGTGAGTGAGCAGCAACAACAGAATGGCAGTGGAGACCCCAACCAGAAGGAGAGGAAGGGAAGTTGGTTAGGGAGTCTGGTGTGGAGTTTGTTTGAGAACAACATCCCCACTGATGATGAGAACACTGCTGAAGACATACGCAAGACCGTGATCCACCTTGACACTGCTATGAGACAGCTCTCACAGGTCTTTGGTGTGAGTGTAATTCGTATTCTTTTACTAAAATTAATATTTGAAGATGCTGCAAGGTTACATAACTTTATACAGTGAGTGCCAGTTTACATGTCATGATGTTTGTCTTCAATGCTCATGACCTAGACCTTGATATGGACATTGGGCCTACTGTATATTGAGTCACAATACCGTGTATCGACTCTGTATGTTAAATTCTGCATCTATCCTCCTTCCTATGTTTTGCCAGATCATGTTACCAATGGAGTTTGAACAGCCAGTGAACGGAATGGTTTGTGGGAGTCCATTTGGAGGCTCCCCAAGAGACCCCCACTTCCTCCATCAGTCCTCCCTAGATCCCATGGCAACTCCTCTTCATGTCAACTCACCCGGTGGCCCCGTGCTCACCAACTATGGTACGACAATGGGTGTACCAGAATACAAACTGTTGTGTTTTGTTTTATCAGTTATATTTATTTATATTTTTGTTTCTCAAAGCCATACTCTTCAACCTAGCATTTTAACCTAACCTAATCTATACAATGGGTATAGGTCGGCACCAACTGATGTCTGGAGTGCGACGGATGGACTTGAAGTATGAGGGTGACCCAGACCTGAAGCCCATCTGCACATATGAGATACCTTTCCTGGTCCGCTGGTTCTACAGTCTTTCTGTCATTATCAACATAAAGGTGTGTGTACAGTGAAGTGCTGTAGGTGGGATCTGTGATGGGTGGTGATGATGTTAATGTAGCCTTAACAGTTGGCAGATATTTGGTATGAAAATTGTGTTGCCAATTCATCATATTTTGAAAGTACTGTACAGGTATTATTAGTATAAACATTTCCCTAATCATAGTATTCCTTCCCTGGGCAGTATGGAAATAAGATGAGCCGGGCATTCACAAGGCAAGACCCACTGGGATACATAGTTCGGTTAGTGTTATGGGGTCCTGAGATCATCCATGAGTATCACAAGGATCCATCAGGCTCTCCGACTCACACCCGTAATGCCCGCCAACTTCCAGCCAGGCTCAGCTTAAGGTTCCAGGCCAGCAAACATGTGAGGCTCTCATATATTTTTGTTATCAACAGTTAGCTTGTACAGTCGGCAGCATAAGTTCGCTTCATTTTTACCTATGTATCTATTGATGTTGTAACACAATTTGAATGCAGAGATGACAGATATACTTCGCACGTGGTAAATGACACATGTTTTTAGGATAGAAACTGGTTCAGAATGCAACTATCTGATCATATTTGCATTACCAAGTGCATAAGATGGACGCGGATTTATGCTGTCGGCTGTACATTATGTGTGTTTATTTACTACTGCAATTTATGGCTGATATAAGAATGGTTTTCTTTCAATTTACACTCAACCCTCGATTAATTAAAATTAATGTACGGTAGTAGCTATTAGAGATCACATTAGATATATAATTACTATGGGCTAAAGAGATGGTCGTTTCCTGCTGGTTCCATTTCTCCCTTTGTTGTCCACAGGTGATTGGATATGAACTGGCAATGGTCCTGCTGCTGTACATACTTGGACTGTGGGGTGCTCTGATCAAAACTATTGGCATGCTCACCCTCATCACTCTCATCTTTGCCTGCATCCTACATTATTATTTCCTCCGCTCACAGTCCCACACCACAGATGGGCAGAAGCAGGATGATGAAGAAGTAGAAGAAGATAGAGTGGCAATGGAAAGAGAGGCCATGACATCATCATTAAGTCATTGATAGCCTACATGGGACTACTTTTATTGAACTACAGTCATTCTAATTTCAGTACTGACTTACTGTATACAGAGGGCTTCATTGGACTACTATCTACACCATGATGCCATTGTGCTTTACCAACTTAAATAATTTTGATGCCTTGGTGGAACATTGTTTCCTACATTATTTTGTGCCATTGTTCAACCTCTTCCTTGTGGTGTAATTATATGTAGGAACTGATATGACATGTTTTGATACTGTTGTGATGCAGCTGAAGGGAGAGGATGGATAGGACAGTGGTGATTTATTGTGATTGTAATGTTATGTACCTGTATTATTTGTGAGTAAAATATGTTGTTTTGAATGAGTTTGAAAGAAGATATTTCAACAGAAAGTACTGTATGGGGTAATATGCAAATGAAGCCAAGAACCCAGACCATGATACTTTTGACTACTGTGTGAGGATGATTTGAAGGATTAGTATAAGTGAAGTTGTAAACACTTCTTTGCCACACTACTAACACAATATCATTCCAGCAGTTTAAGATCCCAGAGGAGTGTAGTGTACTCCTGTTGGCATCAAAGTTGATTGTGTTATTTTTATTCTTACTTTTTTTTTTTTTTTTTAGCTGGTGTGCTTCATATTCCTCTTTAAAGTTATATGAGTAGAAATGTGAATCACTGAGGCACAGAAAGTACCTGAAACACATTATATATACAGTCCTTTAGTTGCATGAAAAAGGAAATTTGTGATTGAAAGGAGATAATCCCTAGTAATTTGTCGTTGCTAGGAATTTTCAGCAATTTGAGGGCTACCACTTCCTTCAAATGACATATTAATTTGAGTGTTCATTTGCTGAAATGTATACTTAGTGAGATATATAAGGTGTACAAATGAAACCGAAGGCAGAGTAGCCCAATTCCATTATTGTGAATCCATTACTGTAATTATCTTTTATATTTTTACTAGCTAATCATGTAGTATGCTAATATTCTATAAAATTTGGTGCTTTTTGTTCCATTAACTTCCATAAGCTTAAAAGATGATGTAGAAGCTATTGTTTGCTTTTGTATGTAAGGTTTAAAGTACAAAATAACTTTCGGCAAGTAGGCACTCAAGTTTATTGTACATAATACCGTAATTGATTTTTTTAACCTGCATGGGGACATAATTTGGGGCAAAACAATAGAATCTGAAAAATGCAGTTTATTGCATGTTCATTTCTAAACTGCTTTATATTACTGAGAGAAGTGTGAAAAAATTGGTCTTGTTGTAAATGTACAAATATGATGGAAATATATATACAGTAGTATGTAATATATCAGTATGTTTATAGTGTCTCTAAATGATGAACCTTGAGTGATGAAAAAAAAAGAAACTAGATTGATTATCATATCCCAGTCCTTTTTGGAAATGTCTAAATATCTCTACTAGAAAGAAACTTTAGCCATAAAATCCCACCACGTTTCCTTACAGCTAGTTAAGGTGTTCAGCGCAGATTGGGTTGTTTGTGTTCCAGGTGGAGTGCATGTTATGCATGTAAAGTGTCTTGCAGTTCTTCTCACAGAATATACATTACAGCTCCAGGTTGACAACAGAGGCAATACTGTACTGATCACTGTAAATAATTTTTAATGAACAGGCATTGGTGAGAAAAGTATGGTAATATAGTAATATATATGGAAAAATAAAGTTTCAATTTGTATATTTGTTTCATTGTAAAGAATTTAGATATATAAATGATATTGGGGTGCTGTAAAGGAATGCTATCATGGATTGGTGTTGGCATGAATATGTACAGTATATGTTGTGCAGTCTCTCCCCATCTTTACTGCATAAGGAAGGAGGTTCAAGAAATTTAGCTCAAACCTGACTGCTGCCAGGCTGGTTAATAGTTTCAAAAAGATTGCAAAGGACGTGTTCCTTGTCTTCTGCAATTCTTTTTGGCTTGTATAAAAGATTTGGTCAGAGGGTGAATTACCACTTCCAGGCATACTGCCTTAGCTAGAATGCAACCTGAATGAAATGTGTTGCCAAGGCACTAATGGAAAAAAATAAAAATAAAATTCCCGCAACATCGATTATTATGTTGGTATTTTTGTTAGGCATAACTGAAGAGGCTCTAGTTTGTGAAATGCAGGAGGTGAGGAGGTTTAATTAATAGAACGATGATTTCGCGAATGTTTTATTTTCAAATTTGATGCATGTAAATGAAAATTATCAATTATCAGTGCGTTTACAAGGCACTGTAAGGCCTTATTTCGCGCCATAGTAGCCTGACGATATTTGAAGCAGACGACGCTGGAGCCTG
Organism: Petrolisthes cinctipes; assembly: GCA_033782935.1. Lineage (NCBI taxonomy): Eukaryota > Metazoa > Arthropoda > Malacostraca > Decapoda > Porcellanidae > Petrolisthes > Petrolisthes cinctipes. Next base: position 34,774 of record JAWQEG010005852.1, on the reverse strand, counting down.
GCTGAGTGGGAGACCATAGTAGGGAAGGGAAGGGAGGGGGGAGATGGTAAAAGTATCCAGGGGTCGCCAGGGAAACTCACTCACTCATTTTAAACACCTGATTGAAAACATTAATAAGGTAGCATTCCATTAAATTAATTGACAACAAGACTGAAGATATATGAGGAATGCATAGCGTGAAAGCGATGAAAACCACGTGAAATGATGGTGTTATACAATGAAGGTGTGAGTTGCCTTGTGCCGTGTATAGTGTATGTGTGTGTGTCGGTGTGTGGAGGCCAGCCAGACCCCAGACCAGACCAGACCCACCCCAACCCCATAGTCCCCAGTGGTCCACGTGAGGCTCGGGGAGGCAGACGATGGCACAGGGCAATGAAACTGAAAACGATCGTGGTAGTGAGACAGAGGGCACAACACCCGTCAAACAAGCTGTAGTTGAACACAAGACGGAAGAAGCATGTGTCAAGAATGAAAAATCCACGGGTAAGTCAGTGAAACTTGACGAAACTAAAACTTGAAATGATCCCTCTGTAGCAGACGAAAGCCGGCGATGCACAGATGATGATGAAACACCCCAGCTGTTTCACGAAGGTCAGGTTAGGTGGTAATCATGCTGCCTCACCATTATATATTAGCAACTTTTACACTTCTTTGAAAACATGACAAAATAAACGGGAGACAAGTGCCATTTAATACCGACCTACGCCCGCCAGCTTCGTTGTATAAGACATCAGTAGTGACGTAATATAATAATAAAGAAGACGTAATTTAACGGTGTCAGTTCTTGTTACTAACTGAGTGCTTTTGCTTGTGTGGATGTGTATTTGTGTTTGTCATGGTTATGTTTCTAGCTTCCATGATGAATTCTGGACAGGAGTAATATTTACCTTTGATATTGGTATTGATTTCGAGATGACCAATAATACGAGAATGCATGCATTTGCAATCGTGCCGTATACTGGTGAATTTCCCTTTATGTGATTATTAATTCAGCTGTGTTAATTAAACAAGTGTTGTTGTGTATACGTAAAAGTCAAGGGAAGTGGTGATGTAATGTCCATAACCTGAATAGCCTATAGTGTGTTGGTTACGTAATTTGTGGGCCCACGGATAATGTAATTTGGGGTATTTGAGTGACAAATTAATTACTAATTGTGTAAGGGCCTAACAGATATTACCCTGTTATTTAGTTTTATGGTATACTACTTTATATATAGATTGCCCCTAAAAAATATTCAATGTGTATTCAAAAAGACTTATGATTTGTCTATAAATTTGAGTGTCATGACATGAGCTAATTATAAACTGAAACTGTAAGCTATAATATAATCTACATTATGACTGTCACGAAATATTGATAGTGTACTAAAATAATCACAATACAGATAATCCCTGTTGAATTAAGAACCAAAACTTTGTAGAAAATCCAGCAATTCTCAACTTACGGTATCTCTTTAGAAACACTCATTTAACTGAATTTACCGTATATATACACGTGTAATCGTAGCCTGTGGAGAGGGCAGTAAGATAAGGAACATGGTGACGGTGGTGAATTGATATCGCACAGGCACAGCATCCAAGACTCTTATTAGGTAGTATGGTTAGCATATAGCCACAATATGACTGACTGATCAGTGGACCTGTACACAGCTCCCAATATATCTTCTGTTGTTTAGTTGTTCGAACTACAGGTGATTCAGTTATATTGTGACTGGCAGAGTAAATTAACACTTTTTACAGGTGCATGTCTAGACAAAAAAAAAAAAAAACGTTGGTTGCTATGCAGCCCAAAGGTCTTCAAACTTAGAGATGACCGTTTGAAACTGATTAAGTTTGATCATGGAGATATAAATTAGGAATATAATGGTACCATATACTGTTGATTTTATGTGTGGTTAAGTATGGAGAAGTGACAGAAAAACAATACTGATTTAACGAAAACTCACTGGACCGGTTTTATGGATAGATGCCAGCTAGGGTTGGGAAATTGAACTGGAACTCCGTTTATATATTTCGTTTGGGGACTTAAAGATGCTGTTCAAAATTTGGTAGTCAGAGATAATTTTCAAATCACTATAACGAGAAAATTCAGAGATAATGGCCAGGAGATGGTCGTATTATAGGAACGGTTCTACTCTTGTAGCCTAATGGATTGTAGTTGGAACAGCCTAACCACGGGGACGAGTGGAAGGGTAGCAGTAGCCTAGGGTCATATGACAAGGTTCACCTGCCAAAAAAATAAAGTAAAACTGATGCTTACCTGTACGACTATTTGATGAAAGTACTGTACATCATTGCCAATCTCCGTAAGAATGAATATTGTCATGCTGCTGTAGTGTAGGGCTAATCGAGACTGTCTGCGCCAGGGTTCATATAGACTATAATTATGAACTCTGGTCTGGGCTAGATTAAATTATATCCCCGACTCCTCTTTGACTAGACAATATCTTGACAAGTCGCACATTTCCAAGTTCCAGCATTTTTTAGTAGCCTTCATGCATTTAGTTGATATATATCTAAATGAAATACCAGTACTGTCATAATTCTATTGCATGTTATATCTAAAACGTTTTATGCTGGTGTGGAAGATATATTATGAATGTATGATCAATATTGTATGGTGTGCGGTGTTCCTGTACTTGTAGGTCTCTGACCGTATGCATAGCATGAGCTTGGTTGGCTTCTCAGTGGTACCAGCAAGCTTGATTTAAGAAGATTGACAATTATGTAATGATTACAGCCAAGCTCCCGGTAGCTCATTTTTCTTGTACTAGAGCCGTAGTACCGGCATATATATATGCTTGGCGGAAATGTTAATTGTTAAAACATATTAATATACAAAGTAGTATGGTACAAGCTCTGAGAAATTATATACAAATAGGCCTGCACCTTACTTAACCTTTTGAAATTAGCTTTGACAGACTAACACACACAGCGTAATCATCAATCGAACATTCTTTGGAATAAAGGGACTTGGAAAAGTTCATTTGTGAAATAGATCAAAGGTACTGTACGGATAGTGAAAAGAAAGGGAAGTGTGGGCGTTGGTAAACAGACAAGAGAGAGTGTAATGGAAGCAGTATGTACGAGTATCAGGACCAATCAGGATTCTGGAGACGGTAGGTGGATCACCAGTTGAATCCCTGAGTAGGCTAGAAGTGTATGATAGGGTGATAGCGGCTTTCTGCTGGGCTGTGGGTTGGACAATGTGGCCACCACCATGTTTACCCCTTAACTCCCATGCCCCTACCATAATCTCTACCCCCGCCCCCTCCCATAGCTTGCATGGCAAAGGTTTCATTCAATGGCTGTAATTCTTCACATTTGAGAGTGCAAACAAGCCTGTTGTAAAACTGCGAGGACCATCAGTGTGTTGGTGTAAATCGGATCCTCAATTAAGGACATTTACGGTCTTTATGTAATCTTATCAATTGACAATTACCGGACCGTCTTTTTATAGATGTTCGTGAAACTGGGTATATCTTATTGCGTCATACTATGCTTCATGTAAAACACAAGGTTGAGTAGATTTTGTTTGTTTGGATTAGGCCTAATCTGGTCTCTGTAGTAGCAATTTTGGCAGTAGTACAACCAGACCACTTGGCACGATTACCTGTGTTTTCATAGTGACGGGTATGAAGGGGGGGAATGGGGACTGGGGAGGCTGTGTAATTAGGGTTAAATGGTTGACTGAAAGGGAAAGGGGATATTTGTTGAGAGGCACATGATGTAGATTTTATTATTTATTGTAGAGGGACATACCCAAGTTAAAACGGGCCCCTCATCGAGCATTGTAGGGAGGGGGGACCTACTGCCACACGTGTAGTGAAGAGGTGGTGGAAAAAAGATATGTGAGAAGAGGGGTGAACTGAGAATGGGGAGAGTAAAGAAGGGGTAGGGTTAGAAAGCTGATTTGTTGAGGTAGTGCGGGGGAGGCAGAACGAGAGAGGACAGGAAGAAGGGGACGATGGCAGGAAGTAAAGAAGCTCGTAAATTAGGTATACCATACATACAGACATGGCCTCCTTTTTGGTCTTGAAACGTACATACATCCTGGAGGAATGTTCTCATTTACAAGACAAGTCTTTCCTGTGATCACTACAGGTAAACTTTCGTAAAAGAAAAACAGCCCCAGTGAGAGTTTCCCCATCTTAAAAGTGCATCTGTTCAGAAAAATTATGATAAAACTAATGTTAAAGAAATATTTACTTACCCACCGGCATGTTCGATTATCAAAATATGCTTGATTGCCAGGGTTGTGCCTGGGGTAAATGAGCTGAGGTTATTGGCATACTATAAGGCAATATTTGACTATTGATAAATACTGTGTACCGTAATATATACTGTTTATAGCTCTCCCAACACTCATGCATTTGTAAGTCTATTCAGTGCCGCTGTATGTCTTTGTGTAATGTACATTTGCTTACATGCCATCCATGTAATGAAAATATGTAAAGTTCATATTAGCCTTGAACTTAAACACTGTCAATAGGGCCCATTAGTCTCACACGACATTACATAAATAACAAAATCAATTAGGAAATAGGAAAGAAAAGTCCAGAACTGAGGTCGGGCCGGAAATGCATAATGATGTATATACTGTATACATTCCCGTGACTGTATTTCTACGTGTCCTTGAATATCTTTGTGGGCCACGATAACTTTATATCAATTGCCTGTAGCCAAAGTCTAGATTGACACTCTCACCACGGCTACAGTTGCCACCTTGATACAGGTTGGCCTTGTATATTTATGTTGTTGTGTATCCCCTGTATTTATAACTTATCTGTTGTGTGCATCGCATTGTGAGACTTTGGTCCCTATTGTCCTTGTAACAAATGTCTGTTATGGCTACATGTAATCATTTCTTTGTTGTGTTCTTGTTCAATTGCAATTGCTTGTCTCCTTTTATTAGTCCATTTTCTTTTAATGTCATAGTACCAAATGCCGTCTATGACCTGGTACTTGTTTTTTGTTTGCATTGCCACGTGGCGACTCTTGAGTTGACCATACTTATCGAGTACCGTATGTCCTTGCCTACACAAATGTGAACATTCAGGATTTGCAGATTGGAAGGAGATAAATGCAGTTTACCGAATAAAACGACGTAGGCCATGAAGCTCAGTAATTAAGGTTACTGTAATGTAGGATGTTCCCTCCCCCCCCCACAACTCAAGACAAGATTCATAAGGTTATTCAACCACTCCTCATGAGGGTTGCGTTTAATAACAAGTCTAACTCCATGTACGGTAGTAATAATGAGGGAAAAAAATCACATCCGCTGTTTAGAAAAGTAGGCTATGCAAAATAATAACTGAACAGTCTATATCGTCTGTCTGCAGATGTCCTAATGATACGCAAGCACTTACGGTATCTACAGTATTTTCAATTCTCCCGTGGTTTGCATATATTGAAGAGGAATTATTGTACTTCCCTTGCAATGAAGATACACCATAAAATGACTGTTACATGACGTACGCTACTATACTACCGTGAGCTCTTATAAGGAGAAAACAATTTGTATCTTATGATAAGCGCCACTGTTATCTTAAATTATCACAATCTTAGGCCTGTACCATATAGTGTGGCTTTAGTAAATTGGATTATCTTATACAGTAGGCTAAGTTACTTTACATTAGAAGATTGCATTACTATACAGGGGAGAAACTTGCGTTTTTGTTTTGTTTTTTAATTTCATGTCATTCTAACCATTTAAGACGTACAGTAAGTAGGCTACCGGTAATGGAAACAGTGGTTTTTATTTTTACGTTACGTCACCAATGCTTCCCTGTAACAGAAAGAGTAGTCTGCTGATAGATTAAAATGTAAATTAGTCAGCCATTATTTCAGAATTAGAGTAGGCCTGTTTTACTATTTAATATTTTATTATAATGTTGTTAGTGTATGTATAAGCTTGTAAATGAATAAAGTGTATGACTAATAAGTGTTGCGGATATGAACGGTTAACTTATTGAGGTCCATAAACCCATAACCTATCCTTACAATCAACACTTGTTTAGTACTTATTGCTGTTTTAAGGATAGACAGAGGTGCTTTATGTGACCAAGGGGTACACTTATTAGTATAGTTGGTGTTGATCTATCCATTATAAACAAAGACACGTGCTTATATTGTTTACCTCCACGAGTTTAGAAAGTAGAACACTTAGCAACTTTCGCGGTGATGCAGATGCCAGATACCTCAAAGTATGTTCACTACTGGGTACACTGAGAGGGTCCTTCAATTTATTTTGTTTTTCTTGCTTTCTTTTGTGCAGCTTGAAAAGTTAAAGTGGATTCAACTGGAATATTTTGAGGAAAGATTCATGGTAGAGTTTGTTGCTGATCAGGCAATTAAATTAGTTATTGGTCTTAACTGTAACCTACTACACGTTGCAGTGGTAAGTTATAGGAAATTTTGTGAAGTGGTCGAGTAGGTAAAACTTGTGAGCGAGTCTGTGGTATTCAACGCGAGGATGGTAATGTTAGTTGTTCGTAAGTCTTGGTGGTTAGTTTTTGTTGCATTCTTGGAGGTGTTTTTTCTCTTACGGTCCTTTGTATTTGTGGTATGTGGTATTTATATACGGTATGTTTTTGGTTCAAGCTTGTGGCGGATGGAGTAAGTAAGTATAGTATAAGTGTGAACAAATATTTTGTTACTCGTTAGGTAATGTTCCAAAGAGTAGTGATTGGTAGGTTGTGTTTTGTTAAAGTTTCCAATAATAATGTGTACAGTCGCGGCACATAGTCCTTGATCAGGGTGTAAGGGGAAGTCTGCTCAAGGATTAGGTGCCACGACTGTACACCATTCACCATGTCATTTTTTTATTGCAACGCGTTTAAGAATAAAACTTACTGCTGTTTGTACCTGTATGGTGATCGGATATATCATGAATACTGGAATGATGCTTGTATACATTAGTTTAATTTAGCTGTTAGTGGTGATTAAACATAATCATCAGTACAGTCACGAGCACTAATAATTATACAGCTTTGATTGAAGTTTTGAACAGTCCAGTAATTCACCAGCGAAGTAATTCCAATGGAGATCTTGTTGTGCATTTATTTACTGTCTCTAGGTATTCGAAGCACACCTGTATACTTATTAGTGCTAATGACTGTACATTGATGATATTTTGTATTTGATAGAATGTTATATGCGATTTTAATAATGGTAGTTGTGTAATAATTCGAATATTATTGTGACGGACACTGACAGTCATAAGTTGTTCTCGACACTAGCTGGGGTTGCTGCTGAGGTGTAATAGTTGTGCCAGGTTGAAGATCCGGTATTAATAGTAAGCTACACAGCCGGTAGCAACCAATACAATATATAATTAACTCATTTCGACTCCAAATTAAATCTTATATTGCAGTGTTCCTTCGTTATTTCTTTTCGATCATCTCTCTTTTTTATTTAACCCCTCTGTTACATCAGTCCATTGCCCTTACTATTATTATAATTCTCTCTCTCTCTCTCTCTCTCTCTCTCTCTCTCTCTCTCTCTCTCTCTCTCTCTCTCTCTCTCTCTCTCTCTCTCTCTCTCTCTCTCTCTCTCTCTCTCTCTCTCTCTCTCTCTCTCTCCTGTATTCTGTGCATCCTTCAGTCAGTGTCCTTCACTTTCCTTTCCTCATAAATCATAATAACTCCGTCCTTGGTTTAGACCCCTCCTTCTCTTGGACTCCAGCAGCTACCCTTACGTGTCTGCTCCCCCTACACACCTTCCCACTCAACCCTTGCTCCCAGAATAGATGTAATGCGTCCGTACAACCACACAGTAGCCTACGTCTTGCCACCACCACTACCCACACATCATCACTTCAATACCACATCATCATTGCACAGTTTTACAATACATTTCCACACCAAGCAACTTGCCTCACACTAGATCACGCCACATACCACCGTGTTTTCTGGCTTTACTTAAATATTATGTTGAAGCGACCCCTGCTTCGTAAGATTAGTTATATATATATAGCCTATTGTTTTTTCTTGTACGGACCGCTCGCTTAACGCACCCACGTATTTCAGTCATTAATACATGTCCAAAACCGTACCGACTATCTCATTCTTACACACACAGAGAGAGAGAGAGAGAGAGAGAGAGAGAGAGAGAGACGCCACTACCATATCTCAAAAAAGAATTTGTCCATACTACTCCACCCACATGGCATTGGCGTATGGAGACAGTACAGGGAGGGAGGGAAGGAGAGGAAGAGAGAAGTGTGGATCTGACGGGGAGGGAATAAGAGAGGGAAATAGGAGGCTGGACAAAACAATGAATAACTGAGTAAGAGGATAGAGGGAATATTAAGGGTCGAGGGAGCGGTTGAGGAGGTAGTGGAAGAGGTATATAGTGAGTTGTGAGGGAGGTATCTCTAGTTTCTTCTTTCCTCCCTTCCTTCCCACATGCCTCTGTCCCAACTCCTAACACATTCCTTTTCGGGTCCTCTCTCTCTCTCTCTCTCTCTCTCTCTCTCTCTCTCTCTCTCTCTCTCTCTCTCTCTCTCTCTCTCTCTCTCTCTCTCTCTCTCTCTCTCTTTCTTCCCAACCGCTTGTTCGTGTCTAATTACCTCTTCCCCCAACTCTCAACTCTCTCTGGGCCAACTACTGCACAGTTTATGGCCCGAGTAGATCACTATAGACTTTCCCTTACGTAACTTCATCTCTGGTTGCCACTGTTTACCATGTGTGAAGAAAGTTATGTGATTTCAGTCTCCCTAAATGTAAGATTATAAGCTATACGCCTACCCTGAAACTAGCAGGGACTGAAAGTATTATATCGCATTTTCTTCTTAATTGTTTCCCTCGCTCTTTTAGTTCATTTCCTTCCCTCCCTCAAAATTGTATCCCTTCTTCTCCTTACCCTCTCTTCACCACGTGGGTAGGAGTGAAAGTTAGAATGTCTTTTGGAGGGGGGGATAGTAAGAGACGGATATTAAGTGATTAGTGATGCTGAAAGATAAGTTTGGGGAGAGAAACAACTCGATAAGATAAGAGAATGTGGAGAGAATGAGATAACAACAAAGACAATGAGGTTAGACCTTTAGAGCAAGTGGGGATCATGAGAAAAATGTGAGAGGATCGTGGAGGTAAGGATAATACTATTGAATATTTAGGGAGTAGTTTATATCTAACGAGCTTCTGAATTATATGGACTCAATGGATGTGGGCAATAATACTCTCCTTCCCCTCCTTATTTTTTCCTTCATGCTTGCAGGCCTCTATAATTTTTAATTCATTCTTTCAGTTTGATCATTCATCGATTCCTCTTTTTGACCACATTTCTTTCATTCCTTCTTTCCATTTGATCATCCATCTATTCCTCTTCTTGACCACATCTTTTTCATTCATTCTTTCCATTTTATCATTCCTCGACTCCCCTTCTCTTGACAACATCTGCTGACCAACCAAATCGATGTAGATGGGGGGAGCCTGGCGGAGTTAGCGTGCCGTATAACTTTATGGGGAGAGCTGCTGACTTCCACTACACCATACAAATGAGAGCTATGGTTCCATCACCCTTAGTTTTGGTATCTATCAGCAATGTGACTTGGCAAGATCTTCATAAATATAATATTTGGAACTGTTGCCGACACCTGCTTTATAATTATATAGTTTACCATTTCCTGGACCGTGTCGTTCCCATTATACTTTTGAAGATTTGGCTAAGTCAAATCGCTGCTTGATAACAAAGCCCCCAGTAATAATCTCGGTGTCAAAGAAAAAAAAATCGGAAAGTAACCAAACTTGTATAAACTCTTACCGGATAATGGAGTTCACCCCCAACTCTCGTAATAAATGGAGTGAGTAGACTTTTGAGACTCACCCAGCAGGCAGTAACCCCGCAGGAGAGAGTAGCGAGTCTGGTGTTATGTTGACATCACAGTGGGGGTAGATGCTATCTCTGTTTTATATATAGAAGTATTACAAACCACGTGTTGTGTAGGCTTGGATTGTGCAGTACAAGAAGTATTACACTGTAATACGTCACTTACACTTAGAGATCAGCTGAAGTTTATAGTTGATTTTTGTTATGTTTGTTTCAGTTTTTATATACTGATGGTGGGTCTTAAATTACTGTCAATCCATTGCCAATATCTCTAGAGTCTAGACTCCCTGAAAAGGTTGGGTGACCACTGGCACTATACAAAAAAGGGAAAAAATGAGAATGGATAAAGGGAGTGAGAAAAGAATTGAGTGATCCGGACGGGGAAGAAATATGTAGAACAATTGAATGGAACAGAAAAGAAAGGCGATAATGTTTGTGGTATATGGGAGTAGGGATGTCTGTAGTGGATTTTGTTTTGAAATATGGTAAGCTATTGACGAGAAAGGCATTCTGGTAGAGTGGTGAGAGCTGGGGAAAGGAGAGGAAAGTACAGTATGGAGTGGTATAATAAAAGAGATGGCAAGGAAATGAGGAGGGGAGGGGTTGGTAGGTATGGAATAAGGAAGAATAAGGTAGTTCGGAGGGAAAGGAAAACTTGACATACTGTAATGCATTATTTAAGAGATAAATATTTAACCTTGCCTATCCTTTCATCCTGTGCAGAAAAAGAGTGTGAGAGCAGCCAGGACATAGACGTCACTGAGAAATCCGAAACAGAAACCCAGGAAAAGGTAGATACTCAGAATGGAGAGCAGGAGAGTACAGAGGAGGATGAAGATGATGATGAGGAAGAGGAGGAGGAAAACGACAGCATCAAGAATAAGGGAAAGAACAATGGGAATAAGGGAGCTGGAGAGAAGAAGAAGGACAGCAGCAGCAAGAATAAAGGCAAGAGTAGTGAGAAGGAGGGAACTGAAGAGGATGCAGGACAGGAGTATGGATTTACAGTCAAGATCAAACCACCCACTGGAGCAGCATTTGATATACAAGTATGGACAGTCACTTTCATCCTCAAATCAGTCAGCGTTACTAAATTTTAACTCCTTCCGTTTATTCATAATCACTTCCATTGTCACCTTCCTAATGTAGTTATCCTTTTGCATCTGGAATCTTTCTAGGGTTTAATATTTGAGTGGAATTATATTCTGAAGGTGGTAGGTTTTTTATTTCATAGATTTTCTAGTGTTTTTTGTCTTTTTTGAGCAGATTATTTTGTTCCAATGTGCTGTATTACAGTTGTGGGCTCTTTTAATGACTTTGGAGTATGCTTTGTGTAGTGTAGGGGGAAATTATCAGATAAATGGTCATGTATGATATTCCTTGTGGTTAGTGTTGTTAGGAAGGAAGAAAACAAGGTTATAGTACAGATGTGGGTCTGTCATGGGAAGTTATCCTGTAAAATGTGCAATATTATATACAATACATCTCTCCTGGTGAAGTGTAATATACTGTAATGTATTTTTACAGGTGAGCAGTATGGAGCTTGTGTACGAGATCCACCAAGTACTGATGGACCGGGAGGAAACTTGTCATCGCACTTGCTTTACACTCCACCTTGAATCACAGACTCTTGATAGCTTCGCCGAGCTCAAGTCGGTAGAAGGCCTTAAGGTGGGTAGAAGGACGAAAGAAGATAGTTATTCAGAGTGTTGTACAGTAACCTATTTTTGTTTTACAAAGGAACAATAATTATCATTTACTGTGCTAATTTGTACTTCTCAGATACCTATTACTATCAATGTTGTAACTTGGTCATCCAGAAAAATAATTCCATGTATACCACAATGACACATTAATGTAACTGTACCCTTTTATACTGTATTGTTTTGACATTGTATTGTGGTATTGCAGGAGGGTTCAGTCATTCGGGTGCAGGAGGCTCCATACACAGTTCGGGAGGCCAGGATTCATGTCAGACATGTTCGGGACCTTCTCAAGTGCCTCCAGCCTCAGGATGCTTACAACGGTGTTGACTGTCAGTCTCTCTCCTTCCTGTATGCTGTAACTCAGTGTGATGTCCTTGGTGAGTTGGTATGGAGGGAGTGTGTATTTTTTTGTACCGTATTTTGGTAGTCATCAATTTTCGTAGAGGACATGTTCCAGGAAAACTTGCATGAATTGAATTTGCATACTGATATAAAGTAAATAAAAATTAATGGTATTCTTGGGATAATATTCAATACTTAACTTGGGCTGGTCATTTATTTACTTAGAGCAAGCTATCAGATTTGTACTCCTACTGGTATAATTGTAGTTAAAGAGAAGATATATGTATAGAAACATTATAAAATATGTGTTCTCCTTTTGAAAACTGTTCTACTATGTACCATGATAATGTAAATTAAACTTGGAATCAACAATACCTAACTGTGTTAATGGCATTACAGAGAAGAAGATACCAACCACTGATAAAGAATTCATGGATTGCACACCACCTAAGTTTATTGAGCCTAACAGTAAGGAGCGCCTCCTCACCCATCTCCAGCCATTTGCCAAAGAACAGAAATGCCCTCCTTGTCTCAAGGTATGGAAGGGGCCCACTGTTGGGACTTGGGGTGTATGAATTCTTTGTACAGTATTGGGATGTCTGTATAGTAATTTGGTGTGTGATGGCAGTAGTGTAGTAATTTAGCTTTATGGATTAAAATGTACATTAACTTGACAGAATAATTAAAGAACAACACATGATGAGGAGCCTTTATTGACAATGTTTCATTGCTGCTTTGACTTGGAGAAGCAGTACAGTGTTCTTTGTTTTTTAACCATTGAAGCTCTGTGTTGGCAGGTACTGACAACAAGTGGCTGGAATCCTCCTCCGGGCCCCAGGAAGCTACATGGTGACTTGCTGTACCTATATGTGATCACACTGGAAGGAAAATGCTACCACATCACCGCTTCAACCTTGGGATTCTACCTTAACTCGTAAGTTTAGTGGAGTGCAGGAGTGATAATTCAGGGTGTCCATAAATTATCTTAACAACTTTACATGTTCATACAGTACAATCTGTTAGATAATTTATGGACACCTTGTACTAGTTTTCTCAACTTTTTACCAATAAACCACCAATATTTCACCCTCATTCTAGTCGAGGACAACAAAGCTGGCCAATTGACTGGTTGATATTAAAATTGGTAAACTTGCTTTTGCTTTTAGTGTTTTGCCTTATATTCTAAAGTATAATTTTCTGAGAGGGAGAGTATAGTACTTTAATATTATCTTCGAAGTCATTACTGGTATGTAAGATTAATCATATAAAAAGAATGTTATATTATCAAAGTATACTTGTATGTAACAAAATAAATATCACCTAGTGATAAATATGAAACAAAGTAACAATGTGGTATTGCCCTCCTAATTTTCTTCCTTTGGTCAGGTTTTGTTTTTTATGTACTTATTTATATACGAGATGTAATCTCCTTCCAGAACAACAGATGAGTTCAACCCCAAGCCAGCCAACCCATGTTACATGAGCCACTCCCTCATCGACCTCCTTAGTCAGGTTTCTACTGGCTTCAAGCGAAACTTTGCCACACTCCTCAAGAAACGTTCATCCCGCCATCCCTTTGAGCGAGTTGTTACCCCATATCAGGTGTATGCTTGGTCCTCCCCTTCTGTAGAACATGGAATTGATGCTCTGAGGGCAGAAGATGCCTTCAGTAGTAAACTAGGGTATGAAGAGCACATCCCAGGCCAGACAAGGGATTGGAATGAGGAGCTACAGACAACCAGAGAGTTACCAAGACGTACTCTACCTGAACGACTCTTAAGGGAACGTGCTATATTTAAGGTACACAGTGACTTTGTTGCAGCTGCCACTAGGGGTGCCATGGCTGTAGTTGATGGGAATGTGATGGCCATCAACCCTGGTGAAGACCCCAAGATGCAAATGTTTATATGGAACAACATTTTCTTCAGCCTTGGATTTGATGTACGTGATCATTATAAGGAGGTTGGAGGTGATGCTGCTGCTCACGTAGCCCCAAGGAATGACCTACAAGGTGTACGGGTCTATAACAACGTTGACCTAGAAGGACTATACACCCTGGGAACAGTTGTAATAGACTACCGAGGCTACAGAGTGACTGCACAGTCCATCATACCGGGCATCCTGGAGCGGGAACAGGAACAGTCTGTGGTCTACGGTTCTATTGATTTTGGGAAGACCGTAGTTACACATCCCAAGTACATGGACTTACTACAGAAGGCAGCCAAGCAGCTCAAGATTCTTCCTCACAAGGTACTCAATGATAAGAATGAAGAGGTGGAATTGTACTCCTCTGTGGAGTGTAAAGGTATTATTGGTAATGATGGACGGCATTATATCTTGGACCTCCTACGTACCTTTCCTCCTGATGTGAACTTCCTCTACACAAGGGATAATCAGCTGAGTGCTGCATCCAAGGAGATGGGCTTTCCAGTCATTCATAAGCACAAGCTAGCTACCCTAAGACAGGAATTGGTAGATGCCTTTGTTGAGAACCGGTACATGATGTTCCTAAAGTATGCAGCATTACACCTGCAGCAACTGGGGGAGAAGAAGCAAGAAGTTCCCAAAGTGGCAGCTGTGGAGGAGGGAAGTGAGAAGACAGAGGAGAAAGAAAAGAATAAAGATAACAGAGATATAAGTACTGAGAATGAGAGGGAAGAGGAGAAAGAGAAAGATAAAGACAATAAAGAAATCAAGAGTGAGAATGATAAGAAAGAAAAGGAAAAGGATAACAAGGATATAAAGACTGATGAAGCAAAAAAGATGGTGGAAGGTGTGACAGAGAGCATTGCAGCAGAGAAACAGGTTGAGGAGAATACCAAAGACATCATCAAAAAGGCTGCTGCAGCTGTTGGATCACTAAAAGAGGCTGACTTTGATATAAGGTTCAATTTGGATGCATTCTCACCCGGTGTGAAACATGCCAACCCTAAGAGTGTACAAATGAAGAAGGAACGTCAGTTGATATGCGATGCTGCTGGGTTCCTTGTGAGTGTACAGTTACCAAGCCTTGTACATGACCTGAAGGACCACACGTCTGCTCCTATTGATGGTACCACCTTGTGTGAGGCTCTTCATAACCGTGGTATCAATATCCGCTACCTGGGGAAGATTGCCAAGATGGTGAGTAAGATGGAGGACCTGAAATACATCCATACCATCATCGTTGGGGAGTTAATCGCTCGCTCTGTCAAGCACATCTTTACTTCCTTCCTTCAAAACACAGAGATGATTTGTCTCTCCTCTGCCATATCACATTTTCTCAACTGCTATGTCTCTTCTTGCGTCAGTCCTCAACCTGCCAACAAAAATGAAGAGCTATTGGCTAAGAAACGACGAAAAAAGCGTCCCTCCAATCCCAACATGACTTCCCTATGGGCCAGCTACACACCCAAGAACCTGTGGGCTCGCATTAAGTTGGAACTCAAGAACTACTATGACTGGACCCTGGAGACTGACTCTATTGACTCCACAGTACAGAAATATGGTGTGCAGAAAATTACCCTTCTCAGGAACCTCTGCCTCAAGTCAGGTGTGCAGATTCTCTTGAAAGACTACTCCTTTGACTCCAAGAACCGCGAAACGTTCCAGGAGCAGGATATAATCAACCTCTTCCCCATTGTGAAGCACGTTAATCCCCGAGCCACTGATGCCTTCAGCTTGTACACTGCTGGACAAACTAAAACCCAGCAAGGCTTTCTGAAGGATGGGTATGACCTGATCAGTGAGGCCCTAAACCTGTTGAACAATGTTTATGGTGCCATGCATCCTGAGATTGTTCAGTGTCTGCGCATGTTGGCTCGGCTCAATTATATAATGGGTGAATACATAGAAGCAATGTCATTCCAACAGAAGGCTGTGTTAATGAGTGAACGTGTCAATGGCATTGACCATCCTTACACCATAATGGAGTACACCCACCTGGCACACTACTGTTTTGCTAATAATCAGGTGGGTTCAGCTCTAAAGTTGCTCTACCGTGCCCGCTACCTCATGCTTATTGTCCATGGTGAGGTTCACCCAGAGATGGCCCTCATAGACACTAATATTGGCCTCATTCTCCATTCTCTGTCTCAGTTCAGCTTTGCCCTTGAGTTCATGGAAAATGCTCTGGACCTGAACTGTAGATTCTTTGGTGAACGAAGTCTGAAGGTGGCACTGAACTATCACCTGGTTGCCCGGACACAGAGTTGCATGGGTAACTTCCGGGGTGCATTAAAGAATGAGAAGGAGACATTCACCATTTACAAGAACCAGCTGGGATCAGAACACGAAAAAACCAAGGAAGCAGATGAGTGTCTCCGCCACCTAACACAGCAGGCAGTTGTCATGGCAAAGAAGATAAGTGAGGCATTTAATGGTCGCAATGCCCTTGCCATGCCCAACATACAAATTCAGTCCCCATCAATGACGAGCATCTTAGAGCTCCTGAATATCATCAATGGGGTGTTGTACGTCCAGATCACACCAGAAGAAATTGAACGTGTTAGAGCTGAGCTGGAGAAGGGCCACATCAAGACATTAAGAGAGCAGACCATAATAGAAGAAGAACCATCAAGTGAGAGCAAGGAGAGTGACAGTGACAGAAAGAGTGACGAAGATAATAAAAATGAAGACACAACAAAAAATGAGAGCAGTGAGAAATTGAGTGAGGGTAATAATGATGGTGAGATCCCACAAGTCGATAGCAAATGTGACAGTAAAGAGGAGAAGGTATGTGAGGAAAATAAAGATAATGAGAGCCCCAAGGTGAAAAAAGAAGTGGCCAGTGAAAAGTTGAGTGAGGATAGTGAAGATAGCAAGATCCCCAAAGTGAATGGGGAAGTATTTAGCAAGAGTGAGGAGATTGCCAGCAGGTGAAGACAGCCTACTGTAAGCCCAGTGCATAAATCAAAACCACCTCACAATTCTGTATAGACTGGAAATTTGTAGCACAATATGAATATCAGGAAAATATCTTAACCTTATGTGATGTAGGGCTGCAACACAGTGCAATAATTCAGCTGACACAGCAGATAAGTATATTGGGAACAGGTTAGTCACTCAGACACGTGCAGCGTAACTCTAAAATACAATAGAGTCCAGCCAGGCCCAGGACTACTCCAGTGCTATCGTTATAAAATGTAATGTATTGTTCAGTACCATCTGTAAAGGTAATAATGAATGATGTAAGTTAAAATTAATTAAGAATCCTGGGTTTGTATTGTAAATGTTTGAGTGCTTCCAAGCATCCCACTAGGTGCTGAAAATATGAGGAAGTAACAGTAAAGGGTATGCAGGAAGTAGAGCTAAAACTTGTGAAGAAAACTGTTCACCCAGACCTCACATGGGACTCAAATAACCTCACTTCTAGTTCTAACTGATATTGTGCCATTATCATCTTGGATTTTAGTCAAGAGTGGAGTCTTGAATCCCAAACCTAGAATAGGAGCAGATAGTGAGATTTTCAGTTCATGTGAGCATTGCATATAGCATTGTCAGTGAGGTTTGAGGTGAACAAGTTTATGCACAATCCTCCTGGTCAGAAATCCTGTGCAAGTCCGTAGTCAAAACATTGTAGTGTCCAAAGGAATAGGTTGCTGTTTTCTATGAAGCCTCTAGTTTTGTATGCAGTAGTGATCAGTAATGAAGGGAGAAAAGTAGAGAAGGGGACTGTAGACCTCCTCTTGTACTAGTCATATAGCTGTTTGCAGACCACTTGACTTACTCATGACACTGGCTTTTTATGTATATTTACTACCCTCCTTTCTCTCTGATCTCACTCTCTGTCTCTTTCTCTATAGTTTCTCTGGTATTTTAATGTACCAAATGTGATAGTGAGAAAGGGTATCATCAGCAGAGAGTGGGAATGGACCAGTGCCAATCTGTAGTTAGTCCAGCCTCTGTGAGTAACTACATGGCCAGAACACGTGGCATCCTCAGTCTACACCCCGTCCAGACTCCCCAGTATTCTGTGTATAATAGTAGAATGAAACTTATAGAGAGAAATTTTGTGTTGTTTAGAAATAGTTAACATTCCACTGTACAGAGGAGCCCAGTAGCTGCCAGAGATTGAACAGGGGACCAGGTGTTGTTGATCAGCTGACTTGTACAGTGGTCAGACCCTCATCTGCTGTCCAGTGTCAGGCAATACCGTCATTAGAGGCTCAAATATTCTTTCTTTTTTATACAATGCTATTTTTCATAACCTCCCTCCCCCACTCCCTTCCACCGTGAAGGTGATGATAGATACATTATCGTTGACACTCATAGTTGACTTATTATCTCCATACGATCTAGTCTTTTAAAAGGGTGTTATGGTCAGTCCATTATTGTTTTTGTTGTTGTGGCCTGAACATTGTTGGAACATGTTACTTGTGGTGGTTGTGGCCTTGACTTATCCAGGTCAGGAACAGCAAACTTGCTATCAAATTTTCCTTAGTATTTACTTTACTACTGTGAGAGTTAAAGCATCAGTGTGAATGTGTGCAGTTTTGTTATGTTTTATTATCAAATATGAGAATTGTTAACATATCTTCAGGGATGGATTATATTATTGGGACTAGTTAAAGTATTAAGAATTTTCATAATATGTTTTCATAATATGTATACTGTACTATGAGATAAAAATACAGTCATACCTCCATTAGCATGGATTACGCTTCTACAACTGTAATTTCTAGAATTATTGAGTTAAAGGAAGTCCTGAAAAAACAGCGTAGGAATCCACAAGTAGATGAGAAAAAGTACAGGATAGGTCAGTGTGACTGGAGACTACCACAGGAAGCTGATGGTAGGGAGAAGGGAGCCCTGATTGTTTGGCTATCTGGAGGAGAGAATATAGCAAAGTGCAATTCGTGGAGAGCCCAATGCCACCAGTCCAGCGTCTATGGTTAGGTTCTACCCGGCAATTTCAAGTTAAACCTCACAGCTACAATTTTCTTAGTTTTAAAAAATCCTGTTGGAGATTTTTCCATGTTGAAGAGGAATATCCTTTTCTCAAAATTGCACCTGGTTTAGATGAGAATCGTAAAGCCAAAATGCTCGTTATGCTGTATGTATAACTGAACCAGTTATTTTACCATGAATTTTGCTATTTAGCCTTTGAATTGCAATACAGTATATAAATTAGTACAGAGTGCTGTGAAATTTTTATTATAGATCACATTAATGTCGATAAAACATTATTTTGATAATACCGGTACCAATTGAATATCAAAGAGTTGTTGGGAGCTATATTAATACGAATGTTTGTATAAAATGTCATGTTACTATATTATATAATTATGAGTTATATATCAGAACCAATTCATGAACTTCTCTTATGAGAGTGAAATCATCAAAAGAGCTTCTTAATATTATCTATTTTGAAAATGTACCATACTCTATATATATATATTATCAAGCTGCCTTCATGATGCCAGTAACACAGTCACTGTGTTGTGGTATTTCAAGTCTAACTTACATATTTAAATGTCCCTGACTTTACAGGTTGGTCAGGAATAAAAATATGTCCTACCTCTTATCCTTAGGTAACTAATAACTTCATCAATATGGGTGGAAATTTTGTGTGCACATTTGTTTCCACGAATAACCCCACTGTATTTTTATAGTTTCTGGATGGGTACGTAAGACATACTTTGAATTGCTGACTCGGTATCCCTACCGTGTGTACTTGGAGACAAAGTGTGGAATGTGCAATATTTTGTTGATGTTGAGTTTTGGTGCAATGTTGACTTTTTGTCCAGTGATTTGTTGTTGTTGTTTAATTAGTTGGGGTGTTCCATTCTCACTAGTCTTGCCATATTCATCAGACCATCGTTCATGATCACCAGTTATTTTATTTACACAAAACCCTCTTATGTCTTCTAAAAGCTTTAGTACTGACCAGAAGCTATCAAAAGACACTAAAACCAAGCACTTTGAGTGTGATTTGATTCTAAGCAGTGGGATTAAATTCTTTCTCTGTGAGTTGCAGTATTGGTCTTGATGTTGGAGTTAAGTACAGTATTTATAAGATTATAACTACTGTATGCAAGAATAGCAGTATGGTTGTTTCTTGTTAAAGTTGCTTTTTTTATTTCTTTATAGTGACATCATGTGTAAGACTGCATGTTTTGTATTGTGTGGTATCAAGGAACAAATGAAGCTATCAGATTTGAAATGGTAAATTAACTAAGAGTTACTATAGTACAGTATGCAGTATTGTACACTATTTAACTCAACAAAGATATATGGGTTCCCTCACTTAGGTGTGTCCCCATGATCTCTTGTTTAGGTCAGTGGTCATCAGAGGCCACCCTAACCCTCATGGACCTTCCTTGGCCTATATGACCCAAATGGACAAAACTTGAACCTGATATAGATAGACAATTCCTGACCTAAATGGATAAAACCAAACCCAGATGGAATCTTGGCCTACTGGACCCACTCATACCCTCTAACCTGAACTACCAGTGTCTCACAAATTGTTGTATGCAAGAAAACTCGCAAGGGTAGACATTGGCGACTGATCATTGTAGTTACACAAATAGTTCATTTACTACACTAATCAATTAGAGCTTAATATGACCCTTAAATTAAGATTACCCAGATTAACACCAATGTACAGGAACATATTTCCCGAACTTGCAAAGACCATTACAGTTCCAGAAAGACCTGCTTAATTCACTGTAGGCCTAATACCATAATTAATTTGAACCAGTGGAAGTTGATTTTCAGGGATTTGATAAGATCTTGTTGGTTTGTTTGTGCCAGTGGGGTTGGCTTTAAAACAATCAACATGCGCAAGTTTCAAATTTACAAGTGAAACAAATCTCAATATGATAAAATTATTTTGAATGTTATGTGAATGAGTGTGTGAGTGTGTTTACATGTGTACTCTGGTGGTTGTCATTTTTCTAGTCTCCAACACGAATTGGCTGATATGCAGGTAGACTGTTATACTGAATATTTTGCCTGAAAGTCATATGATATTATTTGATGTTCTCAATTTTGTAATGTAAAATAGTGTAAAATGATACATTGACATCATAATTTATGTAACTTTCAAGCATTTCATTCATCAATGCAGTAACTAACTTATGGTATACCAGCATTGGAATCCTCACCACCCAGTCAGACCATCTCTTCTAAAGATTTGGATTAATTAATAAAAAGAATATGACTATGAGAGAAATGTCAGTGTGAGTGATATTATTGATAAGAAAGAATGTTAAACCATGTGTTGTTAATGATGCAAAGCAGCTAAGGTGATGTGAATGTTTGATGTGACAACTGTTGTTAAATTATTTGTTGTGAGAATTGAAGATACAACTGTGGTAACATATGTGCAATCCAGTTATGCTATTTTTCTTTAGGCTGATGATCCAGAATTGTAGATGTGTTACCTGTGCAATGTTGTTTTTATGGTAAAGTGTTACAGCATAACTTGCTTTTGTGAGACTTAGAAATTAAAGCTGTGATTGTTCTTTGTAAATATGATCAAGCAATATGATTATGATTTTGTTTTTGTTTTTATTATTATTATTACTTCTTCCATAGTTAGCCGGTGAGATCAATACTGCTGCTGATGCCACATCTACATTTCTGAATTATTAACTGTATAATATAAAAAGTATATGAACATAACAGTATCATAAATAAAGTAACGTTGATGATGCCAACGTCAGAACCAGCGGTCATGTCCCAGGTAGTATTATAGTGACGGGAATCACACGAGCACACTTTCCTTCGTCCTCTAGTTGAACTAAATTATGCTTCCTCCATCCTCAAATCTGTTCTAGAGCATTTATAGGACACCTGTCAAATGTGAACGGGAGAAATGTGACTCAGGAATGGAAGTGTGAAGGATGCAGGACAAAGGAAATGGTTGCTCTTGTGATAAACCCTTAAGGCTCAAAGTGCCTGGTTGTGTACAGCTGAAGCGCCACACACCATGTTCATGTGCTCTAAATGTCTCCGATGAGTGTCATAGTCAGAAACAAAAACCTAAGCCCATGAAAGCAAATGTAGATAATGTTGAATAAATATTTGTTAAAATGATGCTTATATGTTGTTATCCATTTTGTGTTGTAGGGAAACTATGACACAAATATTGTTGCCAAGGAGTGTAAAGAAACCTTTGCTTATGGCTCTACTTTATAACTGGTATGCATTCTTTAGAAAGACAATGATAAATTACAATCTTTGTTAAATAGAATCTCCCTACCTTGTGCATGGTGAGAAAGAAAAGAAAAAGTTTCATCTTTGATGACATGATTAATGATGACTGGGAGTTTTTTTGCATGAGTATATTGCCTTGAAAAATTTCTTACCATAAAAAAGTAATTAAAAAAGTCATCAATCATACCTTCAAAGTTGGAACCTTGAAGAAGAGGCCATATGGGAATGTTGTTAGTGTTGGAGAGTGAGTGAGGATGCCAAGGGTCGACCCACCACATACAGTCACTAACACAAATCATCTATCATGTACCCATTTCAAAATATATGATAATGATGAAGAGGCTCTGAATTTGTAAAAGAAATTATTATAACCATCGTTTACATTATCTGCACAGAATTGGTGGTGGTTAGCAGGCAGAAGATTTTATAATTAGAAAAACCGAATGTGATATTAGAAAGAAAAGGTTGAAGAAGACATATGGAATAAAGGACTGAGGAGATGAGATGCATAATATAGAAGAATGTTGAAAAAATTAACCACGGCAGCTGATTCCTTATATTATACAGTACAGGGGAAACGGTGGAAGGAAGAAAATTATCAGCAGTGCCACAACTTTAACTGGTGACTGTACGTACCCATATCTCACCTGCCTCCCTCACCTGTCTCACCTGGCCTCACGTATATCTCGCCCTTTAGGTATTGCTGCTATACCTGTCGAGATCAAAGTGGACGGAAACCAGATAAATAATATGGTTGTGCTTGACGTAAGGTTCCATTTCTGAAGGAGAGAAAGGAACCGAAAAAGTATGTTATAGAGAATGAAGTAATTAATGTTACTTTACTTACAAATTTATGTTTATATATCTATTTATTACTTTACTATGTGCCTTGTTCGTTGTTCAATATTTACCTCCGTTCCCAATGATCCGTCCACCACTATAACCATTGTGGTGTAACCCAAGTTAAGAACCATAGAATTTTCCCTTAGAAAACCAGCAGTTCATTAGTTGTGTAAAGTAAGGTATGATTCTTCAAATACAGCTGTACAACTATAGGACTTCTTACCCACGCATCATTTACTGAAGTAATGGAATGAACAGTATGTTAAAAAGAAAAGAAGGAATGCTAAAATCGCCGTTGAAACATAGTGATAACATTTTTGTGGAGAGAGAGACGGCAAGTGTGAACCAGACGGCAGCTGGCAGCGTAAAGTGGAGGGGCTTAACGAGAGTGGTGTGTCCAAACACGTTTGATCTCAGCCTGAGGGCCCCCCTTCCTTGCTTCTTCCTCACGGTTCCCACTGCTGTATAATACCCACATGTGTACACTGATGTTACTGCCTTATACACTTGTCTCCGTATAATGACCTTTTATCGTTGTCTGGGTCTTCTAAATTATAACTTCTTTAACTCTGCCCTTATTGGTTAGTAAAGTTTTTCGTTTTCCTTCCATTAGCTCAGATTGCTTGGTGTTAAAATATTATTATCATGACTTCTAGATTTACTCACCAATATACAGGAAGGTTTCCGCCTTATTCAGAGAGTTATGAGTTTCCTTCCCTGCTCTTTGATTGAGAAATGGGATTACCCCCCATCACTCCCCCCCCCCACCCCACGTCAAAGGAGTGCACCACTTCCACCATCTAAATCAAAACCCCTCCACCAACAAGACTATTTTGGTTAATTTCTCGTGTGGTCGATTTGTAGAATTTACGAATACAGCTTCTTTTATCAAAATACTCATGATATAGCTTATCCTTTAAAGGGGAAGGTACAGTGTTGATAAATCTGAAGCAACTGATTCCTCCAAACTATTCCAAGCAACAGAACACCATTATTTTTGTTCATCTGGTCCTGCCAGTTTCTTGGCATACTTTGGAGGAATCAATCAAGGCGCTCCATTGTAACAAAAGTGAATTGCCCCCTTAATTAACTTCATCAAAATATCTGGGAATGAGAAATTTTATATCACCATCTATTTTACATCACGTGGTGCCCTCAATTGATTAGTTTTATTTCCTGCTTCTTGGTATGATAGATGACCCAGGCTGCACTCAAAGAACCCTTACATCTCGCTCTCATCAGTTTTTGCAAGGGCATCAATTAATTAAGGGGGAAATTTTGTGTGGGTAAGTCTGGAGCAACTGAATCCTCCAAACTACTATTCCAAGCAACAGAAAACACCGTATTATATTTACTCTTCTGGTTCTGTTTCCTGGCATACTTTGGAGGAATCAATTAGGCTCTCCAATGTAACAAAAGTGAATTAATTACACCCCTTTTAAGTACGACTACCAAGGGAAACAGTTTTGATAGTTTCAAGTTTAGTTTCATGGTGAATTTCCCTCCAACTGTGGTCGTGTATGTAACTATAATAGGGTGTAATAAATTTCTTCTTGGAATTAACCATCTCTACTTTGATTAAAAAAAAATAAATAAAAAAAAATAAAAATAATAATAATAATATATAAAAAAAAAAATATACGACTCAATGTTCAAAGTATCAGTACAAATTCAAATTCTAAATATATAACTCAAAATATGTCTCAATATGAAAAAAATTTATAACTCAAAATGCTCAAAGTATCAGCACAAATTCAAATTATAAATACATGACTCTATATGAAAAAAAATATATGATTCAAAATGCTCAAAGTATCGGTACAAATTCAAGTTCTAAAGGAGGGAGACGATAAATATTGTGTGTGTGTGTGTGTGTGTGTTCAAAGGTCTAAAACTAAAGATGGGTCCCTCAACCTATATAGCCTACTGTATACCCCAACATGTGGTCGGTCTTCGTAATTAATAGTGGAGCCAACTGTACATACTCATCCCCCCACCCCCCAACCTCCTTCAACCCCAACCGGACACATTCAGGTTAGTTAGCTTAGCACAGGTGTTCGCATTCCGTCTCTTGAGCTTAAGGGGGGGAGGGAGGGGAATTCACTTTTGTTACATTGGAGTGCCATGATTCCTCCAAAGTATGCCAGGAAGCAGGACTAAATGAACAATAATAATGGTGTTCTTCTGTACGTTGCTTGGACTAGTTTGGAGGAATCAGTTGCTCTGGCCAGATTTACCAACACTGCACTTCCACCTTAACTGAGCGGGGATATTTTGTGAGCTCTTTCCTTCATAGTTAAGGGGGTGCGGGAATAGGGGGACAGGCTTGGGGGGGTTTAGGGGGGGTTTTGGGGGGTGCGGGAGTAGGGGGACAGGCTTGTGGGGGAGGGGTTAGGGGTGTGTGGGAATAGGCGACAGGCTTTCTACCCCCCCCCCCAAGCCTGTACCCCTATTCCCGCACCCCCAAGCCTGTCCCCATATTCCCGCACCCCCCAACCCCCCCCCCTCCAAGCCTGTCCCCTACTCCCGCACCCCCTTAATAAAGTTGTCTGTGTGTGCGAGTCATCCAAGCCAAGAGCTCCCTTCATAGTATATTTTTCTTGCCGTGCATCACAAGCAAGCACTCCATGTAGCCTACTCACGTCTCTCTCTCTCTCTCTCTCTCTCTGTTTATTTTTCTTTCCATATCTGTGAGTAAAAAATAAAAGTCTCCTACGTCAGAAAGTGAGTCATACACATTTACGCGAGTGTCTGAGTTGCCATCCTCGGTATTTAGCTTCTTTGTTAACAAGATCTCAGCTGTCGGGGTGCGAAGATGTACAGTATATGTATGTGTTGGAAGAGTGGAAGAGAAACTAAACTCTTGTTGGTGCAGCCGCCTGTGTCTTACAACAAGAAACAAATACAGCTCTACACATACACAGAAATAATTGAATACCTTTGCAGTACAGGTATACGAGTAGGCTACAGTGTAGAGGCAATTAAGTCTTGTTGGTATTCACGAGTTGCTTTATATACAACAGACATTGAGGAAAGATAAATGTTTTAATTACTGTTACTGTTTCTCTGTCGCCCTCATTTTTTATTTTGACTACTATACATATTATATGACGAAGAATAACTATCTATAGTTGTTACTGTTTGGAGGAATCATTTGCTCCAGATTTACCACCCAAAACAATGTACTATATACCCCCTTAAACCTGTTAGGCACGTTTTCCTCTTCAGGCTTGTCACTACTTCTCATAAACTTGAGTCTATACAACACTGGCAAGATAATGTTGAGTGAATCTGCATATATATATATATATATATATATATATATATATATATATATATGAAATACTCCCTTACCCAGCCAGCCAGCCAGAGTAGACTATGCAATACAATGATAATGCAAAAACTAGTACCATGGAGGCTGCCGTCTAAATGAAAGAGATGTACAGTACGAGTATATAATATAATGGTTTTTTTTAGGATCGAAGGTGGAGGCCCTGGAGGGAGACACAAACTGTACCAGTCTTAACTTAGCTCCCTGTCAATCTCCTTGTATTCGTTTTCAATTTTATTCACCTTATGTTTAAATTATTGATAGCGAGAAATCTACTAAATCAAATACTTTCTGCAAAATGAACACTGAGTTTGAGGAAGTATCACAGTATATAATAAAATAAATAATGTCTAGTAGCGTATAATATATAGTAAATCCTGCACCATGTCTAAGGCGTAAATAAACTCCGAGGGAGAGAGGAAATTCTGTAAATGTCATTCTTTCCTTCCACGCGGTGAATCTGGAACAATACACACGTACAGTTCCAGTTGGGTACATGGTTGTGTTTCTTTTCCTATGCACAGGGTCCATGTATACGAGACTGAAACGAAAGGATTGGTCGATATACATACGTGTGTGTGTGTGTTGCCGCTGACTGGTTGGAGGTGAAGGATGAAGGATGTCAGGAGTGTTTGTGTGTAGCCTACAGTGTAAATTAATGAAAAGAGGGAGAGATAGTAGGTCGTGCTAGGCTAGAAAGATTTTATATAAAGTCACAACAGAGAAAAAGACAGAGAGGAGGGACAGCAAACACGAAGGGAAAAAGAAGGAAAAGAGGGAGAGATAGTAGGTCGTGCTAGGCTAGAAAGATTTTATATAAAGTCACGATAGAGAAAAAGACAAGAGAGGAGGGACAGCAAACACGAAGGGAAAAAGAAAGGAGACGAAGAACGACAGTGGAGGAGAGGAAAGAGATTATTTCTGGTCCGAAGGGTCGTCAAAACTCATCAAGTATTGCCCACATCATTGCAATTAATACCACCCTACTATACGGAGTGTTAAAAAAAAAGGTAGGTTGTTTTAATCTCTCAATGTCTGCTGTTTTTTATTGCCTACTTGTTTCCTATATAATATTTAATTGTTCTTTCTTTATCTCCTTTTTATATATTTAATTCGCCACTAATCACACGAGTAATAGAGAATAAATATAGAAGACTGACAGAACACATAAGTATCTGTCAGGTTTATTATCACGAAGCAATAAAGCAAAAAATTTATGGTCGCCAACAACTTTATATTTTTGCACTTCTTCAGTTTTCTCAAGAACTTTAACTTGCCTTCTTCACTTTAGATTGTTAGATAGCCCTTGTAAGAGATTAATTTTGCTTTCTTATGTAGTATATTTTCATTACTTTCCACGGTGGTATAATTATTATTTCTGCAAATATAATTATGTATCCGTCGTATAAAATATTATAAATAATGCCGCTTTGAATTTAATAATATTATTTGGCCGAAGGAATACGGATATTTAATATATACAACATAATATATAAATGCGAATAGTTTTCTGATGAATAAATACATCACCATAAATCCAAATACACATATATTATAGAAAAAAAATATATATTAAAATTAAAGCGGGCCTTAAAATGCAGAATTAGACAGGAAACTCAGACTTATCAATGAAAAAAAAATAGTAGTGTTTTGTTGACGTGTTGTGTTGTGGGTGTTGTTGTTGTTGTTGTTGTACTTATCTGTGATACTTGTGGATGTGAGAAGCTGTGGCAGAGAGGAAAAAGTTAGTGTTGGAGAGTTTAATATGTAAAGTAAAGTAAGGAAGAATATGTATGTATGTATGTGTGTTTGTGTACTGTGTGTATATGTGTACTGTGTGTATGTGTGTGTGTGTGTAGAGAATTATAAGTGATCATGTCGAGTTTACACACACAGACACACACACGAGAGGATATAAGTAAGTGCTGGAGAGTTGAATATGTAAAGTAAAGTTAAGTAAGGAAGAAAATGTGTGGCCGTATATGCTGTATGTATGTGTATGTATGTGTGTATGTACTGTAAGTGTGTGTGTGTAGAGAATTAAGGCTAATTATCTATTCTATTGCAGTTTTCTATGACGATGGTTTTACCTGCTTTACCCACTAATTTTTACCATTCTAAGACAATCTTCATCTATGGCATATTCAAATGGGGCGAAATTAACCTGATCTAGACTAGATAAACCGAAATAAGAGAATTAAAGAGATCGTGTCGAGATCACACACACAATGACACACACACAGTATTTTGCTTGTCGTGTTTTTGTGTTGAATTTCGCAGCATGATTACAATAGTTAGTGTTAAAAAATAAATACATTACAGGGATTCTCGTATTTACTTTTGTAGCCGAATGAGGGAACTAACCTGCTGAATTAGTGACGTTCAGGGGTAATACACTTTTGATGCCTCCAAAGTGTGCCAGGAAACAAGACCAGATTAATTAACATAAATAATGCTATCCTGAAGTTGCTTGGAATAGTTTGGAGGAATCAGTTGCTCCAGATTTACCAACCCAAGAATTCGTACACACGCTGTTGTTGTTTTCGAGGGTTTACAACATATAGAAAATATAATACTTTGTAACTGCAATACAAAATTATTATTTGATTTGTTGTTTTGCAATCACTGAGTCACTTGGTAGACCATTAATTGCAGTACTTCCCAAATAATGACCTCTCTTTCCGTATAGCCTAGCCTGCATGTGTAAGAATTCCTGTGATCAACTGTACTGTACAGTCGGCGGCAAAAGTCCTGTCGCCTCACTTGCTTCACCGAGGCACGCAATGTTCATAGACTCGAGATTATTAGGTGTAGAAAACATGCGTATTTCTCGAGTCCATGAACACTGTGCGTCTCGGTGAAGCAGGTGAGGCGACAGGACTTCTGCCGCCGACTGTACAGTACTTCCCCCTTAATAATAATAATAATAATAATAATAATAATAATAATAATCTCTTGTTTTGCAATGTCCATCCAAAATCGTCCTTGAAAACTGTTTGTTGGACATTTTCTAACAGTTACCACGACCTGCTTATCTGGGAAAAAGTGGTTTACCTGAAATACAAACTTGTACCTTTTGTCAACTAATTCAGTTCATGAACTCTTGCAACAATAGCAAATATCACAATTAACAAGGTTATATTTTCATAATGGATGGTTACGGAGAAACGTTTCGTGAGGTTAGGTTAAAGTTTATAAATGATACCTTGTTTATTACTTTCCCTGCCCGACCTGATTTATAACATTTGCTGCAATTTTTTTTTTACTGGGAAACTTTTATGAAATCAAAGTCACAAGATTTGTTATGTTAGAGAAACAGCTTAATTGAGACTGCTCCAACATATGATACTGTACTATTGCTTACCATAATCATGTATCGTCTTGAACTTTTGATGATCAATCGTACCATTTGATAGTCATACAAGATTTCGATCCATCCATCCATCCATCGTACCACCTCGATAGCCATACAAGACTTCAATCCATCCATCCATCCATCTTTCCTTTGAACAGATTGTTATATAGTTTAGTTAGTCCGGGAAAACAAGAGCAACCATGTAGTGTTGTATTTTTTGCATACATTACCTAGCTTTGACTACTCCTGCTGATCCTTACTCCATCAAAAGGAAATAAATCCACTGAATTGAGGCGGGTTTTCCTGGTGTTAGACCTCTCACTCTTCTCTATAGACCTCCTCCTATACAGTATATAGCCTACTATTGTGTTCGTCCATTAATCTACCTTTGTTGCAAGTTAGCCCAGAAATTCCAAGGTGTGTGAATTTATTAAGGAATCTCTTGACCAAATATTTTCATCGGTAGGTAGGTATGCTTATATAATGTGGTAATGCCGTTCTTCACTATTTATTAGACTAGAGATGTCTGCATAAATCGTCTTCACACCCGCATACCTGGCACCGCTCTTAAACTCCAAAATAAATTACTGTATATTAGTCAGTGTCGTGTGCCCTTGAGCGAGGATTTTACAAGCAGGTGGTACTGTAGCGATGCCCTTGAGTGAGCATAATGGATATCTTCTGTAAACAAAGATGTGGCATTTGATATTTGATATATAAGAAAAAAAAAAACACAGATATATATACTTTTTGTGCTACGAATTTCTTTTTTTGTATGCAATCCAGCATTAAGTTAATACAGTTTTTTGGGTAATAAAAAATTTATCTAATTGATTATTAGACATTTTACAATACATTGGTGTTCTGCTCTGGTTGATATGCATTTTATTATGTCAAGAACGACTGAAAGAACTGCTGAACTGAAAGGTGTGTGTGACAAGGATGGCAGAGAAATGAATGTTTAGAGGTCGTATACTGTCATGGCCATCCACACTGAACGATTTGCCTTCACTGAATATATACACAAAAGATATATTGCTGTTAAGGTAAGGCCTCTGTGATCGTGCATGAAAATTGGACAGGCTTCTGATTCCTTCTGACTATGCCACGAAACAAGCTCCTTTTATATAGTTGGTGTTTCGCGGTAATATTTGAACGACTCATTTACCACCTCCAATTTTCAGACTACAACACGGGGTCCCTTAAGGTGGTAATTCTTTTTTTGGTACATTGGAGTGCCGTGATTCCTCCAAAGTATGCTAGGAAACAGCCTGGACCAGATGAGCAAAAATAATGGTGTTCTGTTGCTTGGAAGAGTTTGGAGGATTCATTTGCTCCAGAATTAGGCTACCAACACAAAACTTCCCCTTAAATATTAGTGCGTGGCAATAAGCTATACATGTAAGAGTTTATTCAGTCAGGAAGAATACCTCACAAATACATAGATATATATTGTAGATGGAAAGACAGATACACAGAAGAGTTATAGTTATTAACAATAGATAAATAAATACAACTTTGTCACTCGTTGTTAACATACCTATCGTCAGGATAAATTAGGAAGTACTGAGAAGGGAAGAAAGGAGGGGAAGGGGGAAGAAGAAACCGGTATTAACAATAAATAAATAAATAGATAAATGAAACTTTGTCCTAAAATAGAGGCACAGTGTTCTTTGTCACCACCACCACTAGGGCTGGCTCTGTTTTTTGTGCTGTATTTCTTTGTCTCTTTTTTCGATATCTGAGACCATTAACATTCTTAGCATTCTGGTTGTCCTCTGTGGTTGCTCCTCTCTCCATCCCTCCTTCCCTCCAGCTTCTGCCCTTTCCTCTTCTTCATTTTCCTTTCCTTCCTTTGTCCTCTTCCTTCCTTTCTCTTTCCTTCTCCTCCTTTCTCTTTCCTTCTCCTCATTTCTCTTTCCTTTTCCTCCTTTCCCATCTTTGTCCTCTTCCCTACTTTTCCTTCCCTTCCGTTTCACTTGACTTTTGTTTTCCTTCGTTTATTTTCATCTCTCTATATCCTAATATTTTTTTCTCTGCCCCTGCGTAGCCTATTCCCTTTCCTCTCCCCTGTCTTCCTCTCATAGTCATTCCCTTAACTTTTTACTTCGTCCATCCATCCATACATACATACATACATCCTTACCATCCTTCCCTCCATCCATCCATCCATCCACCAATTCTTCCTTCCTTCCTTCCATTTTCTCTACTCCTTCTTCTTCTACTTCTTCCCCTGTCGTTCGTGGTTTCTTCTTCCCCCTTCTTCCCCCTCCCTTCTTCCCCCTTCCCCTCCCTTCGTCCCTTCTCAGTACTTCCTAATTTATCCTGACGATAGGTATGTTAACAACCAGTGACGACCTTACATTGCTTGCATTCTCCTTTCCTCCCTCCCTCCCTCTCTCCTTCCTCATCTTGTATCCCTCCCTCCCTTTGTACCCTCTCCCTCCCTCCCTCACCTTGCATCCTTCCCTCTCTTCCTTTCTACCCTCTCGCCTTCCTCTCCCTCCCTCCTTTTCTACCCTTCCCTCCCTCCCTCCCTCATTTTGTATCCCTACCTCCCTTTCTATCCCTCCCTCCTTCTCGCCTTCCTCTCCCTCCCTCCCTCCCTCTCTCTCTCTCTCGCCTTTTCTACCCTTCCTTCCCTCCCTCCCTCACCTTGCATCCCTCCCTCCCTCTCGCATTCCTCTCCCTCCCTTTCTATCCCTCCTTCTCTCCCTCCATCACCTTGTATCCCTCCCTCCCTCCCTCTCCTTGCATCCTTCCCTTCTTCTCGTAAAAGGCCACTAGGAGCCTCCTGTAGCCTGTACTTCCTTTGTATTCCTTTGTATTCTTTCCTACCTCTCCCTCATCCTGTCTTTCTCCTCTCTCTCTCTCTCTCTCTCTCTCACCTTCGCATAATTTTGTTCTCTTCCTCACCTAGCCTAGCTCTCCCTCCCCAATTTCTTCCTTCCCTCACTCTCCCTGTCTCATCCTCTCTCCCTCCCATCACCTTATGTGTGTGTGTGTGTGTGTGTGTGTGTGCTAATTTACGTATTCTGTCAACTTCAACGTAGATCTGCCATTGTCTGTCTGTCTGTATAGTTGAAGGAAGGAAAATAACACACTTATAGTACATATATTAGAGTGCCTTGATTCCTCCAAAGTATATATGCCAGAAAACAAGACCAGAAGAACAAATATAATAATCCTCTTTTGTTGCTCGGAATATATAGTTTGGAGAATTCACTTGCTCCATATTTACCAACACACACAAAAAAAAAAAAAAAAACTTCCCCCTTTATCTGTTTCTGTCATTCTCCCAACCCTTTCTTTACCCAGCTGTAGAACTAATAACTGTCTGTCTATCAGTCTGTCTGTCTGTCTGTTTGTGTGTTATTGTTTGCTTGTATTTTTCTATTCTTGTCCCTCTGTTTATTCATCTATTTTTTTTTCAGAGATATTTATCCGTTTATGTTATTTATCGGTTTTTCCCTTTCAGTGTAATAGTCTATTGCTATAAACTGCTATATTTTAATCCAATAGTCAGTCCCTCCCATTAGGCTACTAGTTGTTCTTCCTTCCATCAACCCCTCCTCCTCAACTCACAATTGTACCCTCCATTAACTTCACCCTTCCCTTCCCTCCATCTATTTCACCTTTCATTTCCTCCATCCACATCATCCTTCCTTCCCTTCCCTCTATCTACATCATCCTTCCTACCCTCCATCTATTTCACCTTTCCTACCCTCCATCTATATCACCCTTCCTTCCCTCCATCTATCCATTTCACCCTTCCTTCCCTTCCCTCCATCTATTTCCCCCTTCCTTCCCTTCCCTCCATCTATTTCACCCTTCCTTCCCTCCATCTATTTCACCCTTCCTTTCCTCCATCTACATCACCCTTTCTTTCCCTTCCTTCACCCTTCCCTTCCCTCCATCTATTTACCCCTTCCTTCCCTTCCCTCCATCTATTTCACCCTTCCTTCCCTCCATCTATTTCACCCTTCCTTCCCTCCATCTATTTCACCCTTCCTTCCCTCCATCCATATCACCCTTCCTTCCCTCTATCCACATACCCTTCCCTTTCCCTCTATCTACATCACCCCTCCCTCACCTCTCCCTCCTTCCCTCCCTTCCCTCACCTCTCCCTCCTTCCCTTCCCTCCTCTCTATCCACATCATCCTTCCTACCCTCACCTCTCCCTCCCTCCCTTCCCTCTCCCTCCCTTCATGTCACCAACCAGCCCAACATTTCAGCCAACATTTTAAAATCCCAGTTAATGTCCAAATCAAATTTATCTCGCTGCTCATCAACCCGGAATCCCTTTATGCATGAATTTATTCCATATATACCGTACCTCCTATACCTCACATAGTCACACGGTACGGTTGTATTATGTAGGTGTAGTATTTTATTATTACTGTATTTACACGGTACTGTTGTATACTGTATTCGTAGTGTTGTGTTATTACTGTATTTACACGGTACTGTTGTATACTGTATTCGTAGTGTTGTATTATTATGTATACTGTAGTTGTAGTGTTGTATTATTACTGTATTTACACGGTACTGTTGTATACTGTAGTTGTAGTGTTGTATTATTATGTATACTGTAGTTGTAGTGTTGTGTTATTACGGTACTGTTGTATACTGTATTCGTAGTGTTGTATTATTACTGTATTCACACGGGACTGTTGTATAAGCATCAGTGTTGTATAATACTGATACACTAACTAACTACTGTATAATATAGTATGATATAGGAGTTACAATTTGAAGAGGTGTCAATATTTTATTATTTCTATAGCGGTATAAATATATTTTATTATATTTATTGCGAAATAAATATATATATTTTTTTAAATTATAATATGACAAGAGGCAAAACACAATTATAATAACTATTTATTTACACATTTTGACTGTTATATTTTTATGTTAATACAGAAATAACATGAAATAAAAATAATAATAATAATAATAATAATAATATGGAAAAAAGAATATATTTTTAAGTTAATACAGAAATATCATGAAATAATAATAATAATAATAATAATAATAATAATAATAATAATAATATGGGAATAAGTATATATTTTTTGTAGGCTGTATCAATTCACACGGTATTTGTATAATTTATGTAACGTATATAATATAATTAATAATGTGTGTTTTTCTAGGGTATAATAATTGTGATAAATACGTCGGCTGTTAATCTGTCAGTCTGTTTGTTCATCCATC
>JAWQEG010005851.1:0-73019 GCA_033782935.1 Petrolisthes cinctipes | reverse complement strand
CACATTTCAACATGTTGACGTGTAGCGTGCCGCATTCAACAAGTTTTAGCCTGTTGCCTGGTGTTGAACGCCTACCCGCCAGTCACGGGAAATCAGTGGTGTTGAAAGCAACAAAATGAGCTGGTCCCAAGAGAAAACCGCGGACTTTATAGAAAGTTACAGAAATAGTCAAGTCCTATGGGATATACGGTTAAAAGATTATAAAAATAATCTAGTAAAACTTGATGCACTGCGGCTATTAGCTGAACAATACCAATGTGATGTAGCGACGGTGAAGAGCAAGAAACGCAATGTGACTAGAAGCCGGATTTTAGGTGGTATGGCTTCTCGGCAATTCGTGTCACTCTTCATGATTTTCGGGCCTACTTTCTCGAGAAGGATATTAAAGTCCTCCACACTCATCCTTGAAAAGTTTGTAAATAAGGATTGATCATTGGCAAGTAACCTTCCAAGAAAGTCATTATGAGCTGTGACATTGCCAATAAACAGTTCTTTCTTCCACCATCGATGTTTCCTTTTACGTGTTTTGCGGGCATTACGTATCACTAAATACGCAGCAGCAGTGACCGTCACCTGAGACATCTTGTTGACAACTGAGCTTTTGTTGAATCAATGGAATTGGTCTTGTTGCATTCAACAGTCAACATCGTACGCCGCATGCAACAAGCAACAACGATGTTGCTTGTTGCGGCAGCATTCAACATAATGTTGAAAGCCGCATTCAACATTTTTGTTGAAAGCTCTACAAATCGCATGCAACATGTTGCTGTGTTGCCTCAGTGGAATACCGCCTTAAATTAATAATTATAAAAATAAGACAGACTGGATGCATGTTACTTGAAGGTCGTAAATGGTAAAAAAAAAAAAAAAAAAAAAAATGGTCCGAGTTTTGTATCTTCGTATTCCCAGTGGGTGTCAAATATAATCATCCATATAGGGGTAACTCACGTAAAAGTTTAACAGCTTCCCTCTGTTCCTTAGATGATAAACTTTCCAATAAATAGGTTAACTAACATCTTTTAATTTAATATATAGCTTCCCTCTGTTCCTTAGATGATAAACTTTCCAATAAATAGGTTAACTAACATCTTTTAATTTAATATATAGCTTCCCTCTGTTCCTTAGATGATAAACTTTCCAATAAATAGGTTAACTAACATCTTTTAATTTAATATATAGCTTCCCTCTGTTCCTTAGATGATAAACTTTCCAATAAATAGGTTAACTACCATCTTTTAATTTAATACAAGCAGCTACACACTACTTAACACAATAACATCATATGTGAAAGTGAAAACATTAGAAAGTAAATTGTTTGAGATACCCATATGTGGATGATTATTATTGACCACGACTTTATGTACTGTGTTGGGAAATTTGGAGCAACTGTTAATTCCTCCAAACTATTGAAAAAAAAAAAAAAAAAAAAAAAAAAACAGAACACCATTATTTTTGTTCCTATGATCTTAATTAAATACACACACATGGGTGAAACGTACGGTTCTAGGACAAGTGAACCAGTGACATGTGAACCAGTGACAAGTGAACCAGTGACAAGTGAACCAGTGACAATTGAACCAGTGACAATTGAACCAGTGACAATTGAACCAGTAGACAAGTGAACCAGTGACAAGTGAACAAGTGACAACTGAACCAGTGACAACTGAACCAGTGACAACTGAACCAGTGACAACTGAACCAGTGGACAATTGAACCAGTGACAACTGAACCAGTGACAACTGAACCAGTGGACAATTGAACCAGTGACAACTGAACCAGTGACAACTGAACCAGTGGACAATTGAACCAGTGACAACTGAACCAGTGGACAATTGAACCAGTGACAACTGAACCAGTAGAGAAGTGAACCAGTGACAACTGAACCAGTGACAACTGAACCAGTGACAACTGAACCAGTGGACAATTGAACCAGTGACAACTGAACCAGTAGAGAAGTGAACCAGTGACAACTGAACCAGTGACAACTGAACCAGTGGACAATTGAACCAGTGACAAATGAACCAGTGACAATACGTTTTTATTAAGGTAACTGTACATCTATGTTTCTCTAAACTGTGTTGTTTTCTTCAGGTTGGATTGATGGGGCTGAGGCTGGGGTCCTTGGATTGATAGAATGCTTCCATTCCATCCCAGCTTTGTGTCTCTGGTTTATTTTAATAATAATAATAAACATAATAATAATAATAACTAACTAACTAACCTTGCTGTGTTCGGTAAAGGAGTTGTGTGACGTCATTCTGTTCCTCTTGTGTACTCCTCAGACGGGAATCCAGGAATACCAACATACCCAGGTCGTCTTCCATGGATTCTAGTCTCTTTTCCAGGCGCCATACTACTCCCTCCATGGCCTCTACCCTCCTCATCAGCTCCCCTTCCAACATTACCTCACGGGCGTTGCTCTCCTGACGTAGGGAATGTATCAGGGCTGCCACCGTGTCCTCCAGGGCTGCCAACCGATCCTGGGACACCAACAATTAACACCGTCATAAAAAAAAAAAAAAAATACATCCCAAACACCAGAAAATATAAATAAACAAACCATTTATGAATATTTTTTTTATTTTATTTTTTTTTAATCAAATGTGAAAGGAGGAAATATAAACAAACAAATAATTATATATATTTTTTTTTTATCAAATGTGAAAGGAGGAAATATAAACAAATAATTATAATATTTGTTTTATTTTCTTTTTTTTTAATCAAATGTGAAAGGAGGAAATATATACAAACAATTATGAATATTTTTTTTTTTTTTTTTTTTTTTTTTTGGGTAATCAAATGTCTAATTTAAATGTAGTTTGCCACCATTTATTATCATTTTCTCTTCTGCTGTCCCTTATTCCTGCACCCCCCTAACCCCCCCCCTCCCCCAAGCCTGTCCCCCTACTCCCGCAACCCCAAAAACCCTCCTGCACCCCCCCAAGCCTATCCCCCTACTCCTGCAACCCCCCAAAAAAACCCGACCCCCCCAAACCCCCCCCAAAAAAAACCTGCACCCTCCCCCAAGCCTGTCCCCCTACTCCCGCACCCCCCGAAAAACCCCTGCACCCCCCCCCCCTCCAAGCCTGTCCCCCTACTCCCGACCCCCACAAAACCCCCCTGCACCCCCATAAAAAAACCTGCAACCCCCCCCCCCCCAAGCCTGTCCCCCTACCCCCGCACCCCCTTATAAATCATTACCTCTCCCGTAGTAGGCGCTGTAGGAGTGATGGTGGACGCCCTTCCTATGCCTCCACCACCACCAGCAGCAGCTTCTTCATCGCCTCCTACGGTCACCTCACCACTCACCACAACCACCCACACCTTGAAGAAATGAAGAAAAAAGAAGAAAGAAAGTGAAAAAAATAGATTGCAATATTGGGGAATGATAGAATACCACCCTAGGCCCAAAAGACCCTGTATGTACACTCGCAATCCAAAATTTGTATCCAGGTCTTGTTGTTGAAGTTTCGAATCATTTGACATACTAGTGAACCAATTACAACACTTATCCTGTTTCATATTTGTATCCAGGTCTTAATTGCTGTTGAAGTTTCTAATCATTTGACATACTAGTGAACCAATTACAACACTTATCTTGTTTCATATTTGTATTCAGGTCTTGTTGAAGTTTCGAATCATTTGACATACTAGTGAACCAATTACAACGCTTATCCTGTTTTATATTTGCCTGAACTCGCTTAATACTCGATCAGGCTACTCGAAGCAAGCCTGGATACATATTTTGGATTGCGAGTGTACAGTTGGACATATGAATGGGTGGTACAGCCCAAGTGAAAGATGGTCAATTTCTCCCAATATCAAGTTCCTTATTAGTGCCAAATAGGAGACATCAGGGGCAGAAGTCAGTATTGAGGATGGTAATAAAAAGCAAGTACCTGATAATAGACACTGGTTAGGTTAGGTTAGGTTAGGTTAGGTGGGTTAGGTTAGGTTAGGTAAGGTTAGGTTAGGTTAGGTGGGTTGGGTTAGGTTAGGTTAGGTTAGGTTAGTAAATAGGAGGGGCAGAAGTCAGCATTGAGGATGGTAATAAAAAGCAAGTACCTGATAATAGACACTGGTTAGGTTAGGTTAGGTTAGGTTAGGTTAGCCTGTCCCCCTACTCCTGCACCCCCCTAAACCCCCCAAAGCCTGTCCCCCTATTGCCGCACCCCCTTAATTTAATAGTACTCACCATTACAAGAACACATTTCCACTTCATAATTACGTAATATTATGTAATTAATGCACGTATTGGATTCCTATAGATAATTACATATATTCCTTGAACCTTGAGATATTATGATAAATTATGATAAAAAAAAACGACACTGTACAATCACAACTGTCTAAATTTCACTCTCTTATTTTTTGTTTATTTACGACTTGGAATTTCGTGCCCTTTTCATGCCTGTTAAATAAATACAAACTGATTTTCCAGCACCACTTTTCCAATCAATGGTTTTTTGGCTTCTATATATAGGTATCTAGATGGAGTTGTAAGCTACGGAGGAGACAGATAATATTAATTGTTCACTGTGGTTAATTGGCTTCTATTTTTAACGGAGAGACACGGAGGAGGCAGATAATATTGTTCACTATGGTTTTTTAGCTTCTATTTATAACGGAGAGACACGGAGCAGACAGATAATATTGTTCACTGTGGATTTTTAGCTTCGATATATAGGTATCTGAACACGGAGCAGAGAGATAATATTGTTCACTATGGATTTTTAGCTTCTATATATAGGTATCTAGATGGAATTGTAAGCTACGGAGCAGACAGATAATATTGTTCACTATGGATTTTTAGCTTCGATATATAGGTATCTGGATGGAGTTGTAAGCTACGGAGGAGACAGATAATATTGTTCACTATGGATTTTTAGCTTCTATTTATAACGGAGAGACACGGAGCAGACAGATAATATTGTTCACTGTGGTTATTTAGCTTCTATATATAGGTATCTCTTGATGGAAGCAGGCAGTAAATATTGTTCACTATGGATTTTTAGCTTCTATATAATAACGGAGAGACACGGAGGAGACAGATAATATTGTTCACTATGGATTTTAGCTTCTATTTATAACGGAGAGACACGGAGGAGGTAGATAATATTGTTCACTATGGATTTTTAGCTTCTATTTATAACGGAGAGACACGGAGCAGACAGATAATATTGTTCACTATAGATTTTTAGCTTCTATATATAGGTATCTAGATGGAGTTGTAAGCTACGGAGCAGACAGATAATATTGTTCACTATGGTTTTTTAGCTTCTATATTTAACGGAGAGACACGGAGCAGAGAGATAATATTGTTCACTATGGATTTTTAGCTTCTATAGGTATCTAGATGGAGTTGTAAGCTATGGAGGAGACAGATAATATTGTTCACTATGGATTTTTAGCTTCTATATATAGGTATCTAGATGGAGTTGTGGGCTATGGAGAGACACGGAGCAGGTAGATAATATTGTTCACTATGGATTTTTGGTTTCTATATATAGGTATCTGGATGGAGTTGTAAGCTACGGAGGAGGCAGATAATATTGTTCACTATGGATTCTTGGCTTCTATAGGTATCTAGATGGAGTTGTAAGCTACGGAGGAGACAGATAATAATAATGTTCACTGTGTTATCTTGTCACTCAAACTGGCGCCGTGAATTGAGAACATGTAATGGATCAGCAGACAGGGTTAAGGAGGTAGTCTAATTATTCACTTTTTTGTTACATTGGAGTGCCTTGATTCCTCCAAAGTATGCCAGGAAACAACAGGACCAGATGAACAAAAGTAATGGTGTTCTGTTGCTGGGAATAGTTTGGAGGAATCATTTGCTCCAGATTTACTATAACACAATACTGTACTTGCCCCTTAAGTTAGATAAGAAATAGAGAGACTGTGGGTTATCATTGAGGGGATTGATAACATAATTTTTGGGTACATTAGAGTAACCGAGTGAATTGATACCTCCAAAATATCCAGGGAAACAGGACAAGTTTAAGAGGATACTACATGTCTATGGTCACTCCCAGATCTTAATTTCTCAACTTCAACCTCATTTAGCTCATCCCTCATCCTGTACTTGAAGTTTTGCACATCCACATTACCTATTCTCATATAAGATCACTTTTGAGGGTGGAACTTCAACAGCCATTTACCAGACTAGTTTTCCATTCTCTCCAGATCTTTCTGAAGTGCCTCACAAGCTTCTAGTTTCCTTATTTCCTTGAATATTTTCGTGTCATCTGCATATAGGAGCATGTTGCTATTTTTTACTACCTCTTCCAGGTCATTTATATACAGTACAAAAAGCAATGGGCCCAACACGGATCCCTGAGGAACCCCGCTTAATACATTCTTCAATTCTGACTTATCTCCCTGTACATACATACCACCACACACTGTTTTCTTCCACTTATAAAGGACTCGACCCATCCCAATAGTTCCCCAGTAATGTTATAGCTCTTGACCTTTTCAATTACCCTTTTATGAGGTACAGTGTCAAAGGCTTTTTTTAGGTCACAATATGTGCCACGTCCACAGCCCCTCCTTCATCAGTTACCAGAGTCCATTTGTCCAATACTTGAATCAGTTGCAATACTGTGGATCTTCATGGCAGAAATCCATACTGCCTCCTGCTGAAAAGCTTGTTCTCCATCATATGGTTCATAATTCCGTTTCTAATGACCG
Source organism: Petrolisthes cinctipes (assembly GCA_033782935.1). Taxonomy (NCBI): domain Eukaryota; kingdom Metazoa; phylum Arthropoda; class Malacostraca; order Decapoda; family Porcellanidae; genus Petrolisthes; species Petrolisthes cinctipes. Next base: position 66,323 of record JAWQEG010005851.1, on the reverse strand, counting down.
ACTCCATCACCTTGCATATGACACACCGGGTAGACTTGCCTTCCTTCCGCTCTGCCTGCTGCCTAGCCTTGCCACGCTACAATATGCAAGCTACTACACCACTGACACCAAGCATTCTCCAAGCAACACCACAAGCACTCTCCAAGCAACACCACGTACGAGCCTTCTCCAAGCAACACCTCAGGCATTCTCCAAGCAACATCAAGCGAGGAAACTGAAGTCATTATATTTCCTGTACTTGGGTCTACTCCAATCTACTCTGTTATACTCTGTTAATAAATCCGTGCCTAGTACTGTAATCTACTATACACCCGTGGGTAGTAACGACCACGGTAACGACCTCCTGACGTTACAAGTGGTACCATTAAGTAACGACAATTTGGGGGTCCCGGTCAAACTCGGATACCTACTGACCCATATTCTTGGAAACAAAATAGGGACTAAAAACCATAAAACCCTTATCAAGTTCGCTGGTTAAGGAAAAAAATAAAATATATATATAAAAGGTAAATTAACCAACCCTTACTCCGAAACCGATTAATACCGAATCCTCCATTTCAGACGTAAACAAACAATGGCGCTGAGGGGAATTATTTTAACCACACAAGGTATTTATATAACCCTATTTTATTAGTTTATTAGTTTATTTTGCTGTATGTATGTATGTATGTTGATGTTATTTGTTTTTTTGTTTATAAATTTAAGACCATCGAGGGTACAAAAGAAAAGATATTAACTGTAGAATACATATAATATAGTTATTAAGTGTTTACATTTTCAACCGGATACGATGTTTATTATGAATTTTATTATTATTATTATTATTATCAGCGTGTCAGTTTATATTATTATTATTATTATTATTATTATTATTATTATTATTATTATTATTATTATTATTATTGTTATTATTATTATTTTTCTTAGCGTGTCAGTTTCCAAACTTGGTAATTTTACAGAAGTATTTTAGACCATTCGGTATTTATTGAAAGAATTACCGTTTTGCAGCAGTGTTGCCAGATCCGGCTGGGTCCCAGTATTTTGCCCCAGTCATTTATTGTATTTTATCACGATTATTTCCCGGTAGTTTGCCCAGGTTAGGTTCCGGTAGTCTGCCCAGGTTAGGTTCCGGTAGTCTGATGCGGTCTAGGTTAGGTTAGGTCAGGTCAGGCTAATTTCAAAATGCCCCATTTGAATATGCCCTATCTTGGAAATGGGGCATTTGCGGAGAAAATGCCATAGAAGAAAATAGTCTTAAAATGGTCTAAATTAGTGGGTAATGAAGGTAGAAAAGCCGTACGCAATAACGGTAATTCATTCAATATTTACCGACCATTCTAACACACTTTTCATCTGGTGTTTTGGTAAATATTGAAAGAATTACCGTTATTGCGTACGGTTTTTCTACCTTCATTACCCACTAATTTAGACCATTTTAAGACTATTTTCTTCTATGGCATTTCCTCTGCAAATGCCCCATTTCCAAGATAGGGCATATTCAAATGGGGCATTTTGAAATTAGTCTGACCTTACCTGACCTTACCTAACCTAACCTAGACCGCATCAGACTACCGGGACCTAACCTGGGCAAACTACCGGGAAATAACCGTGGTAAAGTACAGGAAATGACTGGGGCAAAATATTGGGACCTAGTCGGATCTGGCAACACTGCTACAAAACGGTAATTCTTTCAATAAATACCGGTGTTTTTGGTATTTATTGAAAGATTTACCGTTTTGTAGCAGTGTTGCCAGATCCGGCTAGGTCCCAGTATTTTGCCCCGGTCATTTCCTGTACTTTACCACGGTTATTTCCCGACAGTTTGCCCAGGTTTGGTCCCGGTAGTTTGCCCAGGTTAGGTCCCGGTAGTTTGTCCAGGTTAGGTCCCAGTAGTCTGATGCGGTCTAGGTTAGGTCAGGTTAGGTTAGGCTAATTTCAAAATGCCCCATTTGAATATGTCCTATCTTGGAAATGTGCCGTTTCCGAAGAAAATGCCATAAAAGAAAAGTGTCAGAAAATTAGAGGTTAGTGAGTCCTTGAAACACACACCTACATTAAAGAAGATTGTGTTGTGGCATAGTCAGGAGGAATCAGAAGCCACCAATTATCATACACGATCACAGGGTAGATCTACTTTAAGAAATTGAGTGGCAATGTTGTACTAATCCACAAAGTTATTATCATACTGTAATTTTAATATACTTTATACACGAATTTTAATATATTTTATACTCTAATTTTAATATACTTTTCATTTACAGGTGTTGTGAGGTGTACTGGAGCGAGATATTTATCCACCGCACCAACAGTTTGTAGCGGAAAACCTTTGAAAACGTAGGTACAGTCACGGCACATATATAGTCCTTGAACAGACCCCCTCCCCTTACTACACCCTGGTCAAGGACTATGTGCCACAACTGTTCATTAATTTTATATTCCATACCAGTCCCTTGCCTATGTTATACAAAATTAAAACTACACGTGTATTTATGATATGTTATAATATAAATTTTTTGTAGCAATGATAATAAGGTAAGGTAGTCTCTAATCTTTTGTAATAATAATGTTCTAATGTATTGTTGGTGAATTGGAAGGCCTCGGATACAGTCAATCCTCATTTTACACTGGCATTATGTATGAGAAATAGTGTGTGTGTAATGAATGTATGTACTGTAAACACTTATTGTACACTATATTACACACCCAATATACAAGTGTACTGTACAATGAGGGTTTTCTGTACACAGTTTCATTACACACACTACATTACACACCCAATATACAAGTGTACTGTACAATGAGGGTTTTCTGTACACAGTTTCATTACACACACTACATTACACACCCAATATACAAGTGTAAAATGAGAATTGACTATACCTCTAAACTATTGCAAAAAACAACAGATCACCATTATTTTAGTCAATCTTGCCCTTTTTTTTTGCTGGTGTAGTTTGTAAGAATTAAGGTGCTATATATCCTCTTAAGGGAGCAGGGGACAGGCTTGGGGTGGGTAGAAAGCCTGTCCCCTACTCCCGCACCCCCCTACCCCCCCCCCCAGCCTGTCCCCCTACTCCCGCACCCCCCAACCCCCCAACCCCCCACCCAAGCCTGTCCCCCTACTCCTGCACCCCCCTAACCCCCCCCCAAGCCTGTCCCCCTACTCCTGCACCCCCCTAAACCCCAACCCCAAGCCTGTCCCCTATGCCTGCACCCCCCAAAACCCCCCCAAGCCTGTCCCCTATGCCCGCACCCCCTAACCCCCCCCACAAGCCTGTCCCCCTACTCCCGCACCCCCCAAAACCCCCCCATAAATGTTCCAAAAAAAAGTATGTTACCCCCCCTTACGCTATCAACTTTTTTTCCAGTGGAGAATTTGATACGTCCCTGGGAGCTCATGGCCCGCTGATAGACGGTCCAGACTATAGTTTCCTGAATGGATGTCCTACACCACTAAGGGCAGGCCAGCGCAGGAGGGCACTAGAACAGCGGGTTGTCTCGGTAAGGAGTTTGTACTCTATATTAATGTACAGTTCTGTCCACTCGTGATACATAATTTCTGACCAGAGTGTGAGGAGCAGAAAGCTTCGAATCACCTGCTATTGCTCATTTCCCCACCCAGTACACCTATAGAGGCTGAGTTCGAATGCTGGGTATGTACAGTTGGACACAGGAATGGGTAGTACAGCCCAGGTGAAAGATGGTCGGTCAATTTCTCCCAATATCAAGTTCCTTATTAGTGCCAAATAGGAGATATCAGGGGCAGAAGTCAGTATTGAGGATGGTAATAAAAAGCAAGTACCTGATAATAGACATTGGTTAGGTTAGGTTAGGTGGGTTAGGTTAGGTTAGGTGGGTTAGGTTAGGTTAGGTTGGTAAATAGGAGGGGCAGAAGTCAGTATTGAGGATGGTAATAAAAAGCAAGTACCTGATAATAGACACTGGTTACTCAAATGGGACAAGTATCTTTCACATGGGCTGTACAACCCATTCCTGTGTCCAACTGTACTTGATAAGGAAATACTGTACTGTACTTTTATAGTTACCAATACAGAAAACTGATTTTATACTGAGCGGAGCAAGTCTTCTAAATTTTCAGACATTTTTCTTGCCCCTGATTTTGGAAAGCTTTTTGTCCCGGTGGTCAACCTCAGTTCTTGTTCCCCAGATTTTGGAAAATGTCCGAACCTAACTCCTCCTAGACCATACCAGATACATGTATCATCATCAAACTTTCAGGGAAGTTTCCTTCAGTATTGGGGAAGGTTTTAGACTTATTTAGAACTAGCCTGGTGGTTAAATGGAACATTTTCCCAGAGTGACTTTAATCATCAGCAATGACTTTCAACTTCGCGTGGCCTTCCAAAGTCTTCAGCTTTAGACATCTAATTTTTATGGTTTATTTTACTGAAAAGTGCACAGTGCTATAATTTTTATTCCTTTAACTTCAGTGTGTATATACGGGTATACAGTAATGCCATGTTTACCAATGTTGTTGTTTTGAGTGTTTATTGTACTGTTTGTAATGAATCTGTGTTGTACAATAAACCCTCTCTGTACACCACACACCCATATACACAGTGGATAATAAGTTTTTATTGTACTGTATGTGGATAATAGAGTAAATGGTATAATACACACACATAACATTACAGAACAAGAGATTACTCTACTATAACTTAAGAGATAGGCTTGGGGGGGGTTTGGGGGGATGCAGGAGTAGGGGGACAGGCTTGGAGGGGGGGGTTTGGGGGGTGCGGGAATAGGGGGACAGGCTTGGGGTGAGTAGAAAGCCTGTCCCCTATTCCCGCACCCTCCTAACACCCCCCCCCCCCAGCCTGTCCCCTACTCCTGCACCCCCCTAACCCCCCCCCAAGCCTGTCCCCTACTCCCGCACCCCCCTAACCCCCCCCCAAGCCTGTCCTCCTATTCCTGCACCCCCTAAAGGGACACTGTGTCGTAGTCAGAAAATTGGAGGTTTGGGAGTCCTTTAAATATTGCCTTGAACACACACACACACACACACACACACACACACACACACACACACACACACACACACACACACACACACACACACACACACATAAAGTCATACGTAAACACACACACACACACACACAAAGTCATACGTAAACACACACACACACACACACAAAGTCATACGTAAACACACACACACACATAAAGTCATACGTAAACACACACACACACACACACGCACCTATATAGAAGGAGCTTTTTGTTTTGCGGCCTAGTCAGAAAGAATCAGTAGCTTCCAATTTTTTTCATGCCCGATCACAGGGGCCTTAATTCATCTTATTATTTTGTTCTTAGGCCAAAGCACTGCAGCTGTTGAAAGAGACACGGTTTGCAATAGAACGAGAGGCAAGGACGAAGCAAGAGAAAGAAGAGGAGAGGCAGCGAATCATGGACGCAAAACTTAAGCCCAAGGGAAAGGCACTGACACTGAACAAAACTTAGAATGTTAATTAATGATGGTTTGTTTATAAATAGATGTTGTTGTATAGTTAAATCATCTGAGTTTCTGCCATGTTATGTTCTGTCATAAGCGATAATATATGCACACTTATTAGAATAAATAAATAAAGTTATTGCAAATTATTATTATTCTCACTATCTCACTGTCACCCGTATGCAAGAACATTCATAGTGTATACGATGGCGTGGTACCGGTACAATGACTCCATAGACAAACAACAACAACAATAGAGCTGTCGTATAGTACCACAGCATCGTATACACCATGGATGTTCTTGAATGCCCATGTAGTGAACAACCATTTTCATTAGCAGCTCTTGGACTGTAAATATCAACAATCATTCTCTTCCTTATCTCCCCATCCCTCTTTCCACCCTCCCCACCTCTCCTGCCCCTCCCCATCCCCCCATCCCTCCTTCCACCCTCCCATCCCTCCTCCCACCCTCCCCATCCCCCCATCCCTCCTTCCACCCTCCCCCATCCCTCCTTCCACCATCCCCATCCCCCCATCCCTCCTTCCACCCTCCCCCATCCCTCCTTCCACCCTCCCCATCCCCCCATCCCTCCTTCCACCCTCCCCCATCCCTCCTTCCACCCTCCCCATCCCCCATCCCTCCTTCCACCCCTGCTTTAATCTTGGAATCCAAAGTGTGAATACCTTTACTATTTACTTAATATTTACAATATAGCTAACCTATGTTGGAAAATAGTAGCTATAAGTTCATACTCTATCAATCTTGGTTATTAGGTAGAAGTTATGGTGAGTGACTGTATTGGTGCAATCCAAATATTACTGTACAATATATCCTGATATTATCATTGCTTAGGTCCATATGTGTTAAGTGGTTGTGGGAATAGGGGGACAGGCTTGGGGGGGGGGGTTAGGTGGGTGCGGGAGTAGGGGGGACAGGCTTGGGGGGGGGACTGGGGGGACAGGCTTGGGGGGGGGTTTAGGTGGGTGCGGGAGTAGGGGAACAGGCTTGGGGGGGGGGGTTAAGGGGGTGTGGGAATAGGGGACAGGCTTTCTACCCACCCCTAGCCTGTCCCCCTATTCCTGCACCCCCTCAGTCCCCCCCCCCCAAGCCTGTCCCCTAATTCCCGCACCCCCTTAAGTGTGCCAACCAATAGACAGATTGCAGCTTTATATGTATACAGTCTTTTATAAAATATCCAAAGCTCTCTTCTGATGGAAAGGAAAGGCCTTGCAAATATATATTTTTTTATACAGTCTAGGTACAGTCGGCAGCATAAGTTCGGTTCATTTCCACCTGTGTATGTATTAGCTATAGTGATGTTGTAATACAATTTTAATTCAGAGATGACAGATATAGTTCTCATATGGTAAATTACGTATGTTGTTGGAATAAAAACTGGTTCAGAATGCAACTATCTGGTCATATTAACATTATTAAGTACATGAGATGGACGCGAATTTATGCTGCTGGCTGTACTATAGATACCATTAGAAGCAACAATCCAATATAATTACTGTCCATAAGGTAATGAGCTGTATCAATTTAATACGGTCATTATGGTAATTCACAAATTCTGGAGAAAAAGAGAAAGGAAAAGAAAAAATACATTAACTCCAAACACGAGGCGCCGTTGCAAAGGCGCTATTCATCCTGCTTCATCATTCACTTTCAGGGAAATCTCCTTGTTTTAAGGAATTTTTGTATCAAACTGTGATAAGAGGATATTTAGTGAAATTAGTAGAAAGTTAGTTTGGCGTGAAATTTTGATTATCAAGTAGAATTGTATAGAATAATAATGATACGTAAGTAGAGATTTAATTTTGTGTTCAGGATTTCTGTAAACCTAATATATTAAGAATATTCGGGGATTGAGTTAAGGAAATTTGAGGGATCGAGTTAAGGAAATTCGGGGATTGAGTTAAGGAATCCTAGGGATTTTTTGTTGTTTGTTTACATTTGGTATTTGAGTCGAGTCGGTAAGTAAAATAAATAATCATGTAGGTTAATAATTACAATTTATTTCATTATAGATAGAATAGAGAGAGAGATAGAAAGTTGGGAATAGAGAGAGAGATAGAAAGTTAGAAATAGAGAGAGAGATAGAAAGTTGGGAATAGAGAGAGAGAGAGAGAGATAGAAAGTTGGGAATAGAGAGAGATAGAAAGTTGGGAATAGAAAGAGAGAGAGATAGAAAGTTGGGAATAGAGAGAGAGAGAGAGAGAGATAGAAAGTTGGAAATAGAGAGAGAGAGAGAGAGAGATAGAAAGTTGGGAATAGAGAGAGAGAGAGAGAGAGAGAAAGTTGGGAATAGAGAGAGAGAGAGAGATAGAAAGTTGGGAATAGAGAGAGAGAGAGAGAGAGAGATAGAAAGTTGGGAATAGAGAGAGAGATAGAAAGTTGGGTATTATTACAGAATAACTGGGTTTTTGGTTAGGATCGCGCAGTGTTACCACATCCGGCTAGGTCCTGGGAATTTGCCCAAGTCACTTTATGATAGTTTACACCGGTTATATCCCGGTAGTTTGCCTAGGTTAGGTCCCGGTAGTTTGCCCAGGTTAGGGCCCTGTAGTTTGCCCAGGTTAGGGCCCTGTAGTTTGCCCAGGTTAGGGCCCTGTAGTTTGCCCAGGTTAGGTCCCGGTAGTCTGCTGTTGTCTAGGTTAGGTTAGGTCAGGTCAGGTGAGGTCAGACTAATTTTCAAATTATGTTTGTAAAACGGGGCATATCTCGAAAACGGGACATCTCCGAAAGAAACACCAGAATAAAAGTGTTTTAGAATGGTCCAAAATAGTGGGTAATGATACTAAAATACACAATATAGTGAACCCAGTTCTTCTGTAAATTTACCGAAAGTTGGGAATAGAGAGTGAGAGAGAGATAGAAAGTTGGGAATAGAGAGAGAGAGAGATAGAAAGTTGGGAATAGAGAGAGAGAGAGATCGAAAGTTGGGAATAGAGAGAGATAGAAAGTTGAGAATAGAGAGAGAGAGAGATAGAAAGTTGGAAATAGATAGAATGGAAAGAGATCAGTTAATTGTTGGTAAATTTGAGAGAGAGAGAGAGATAGAAAGTTGGGAATAGAGAGAGAGAGAGAGAGAGAGATAGAAAGTTGGAAATAGATAGAATGGAAAGAGATCAGTTAATTGTTGGTAAATTGAGAGAGAGAGAGAGAGAGAGAGAGAGAGGAAAGGGAGCAGTACGTTGTTGGTAAATTGAGAGAGAGAGATAGGTAAATATTTACTAGACTGCCGTTCTCTAGGATGGTTTTTCTACCATCATTTTACCCAAAAATTTATATCATTATACAATAATTTTCATGTATGACATTTCCCTCAGCAATTGTCTAGATAAAGTTTTTATTTAAAGCTTTTCAGGATAATTTTTTAGTTTTAAGTTGCAGTTGACTAGGATTTCTGGTATTTATTGAAAGAATTACCATTTTGTAGCAGTGTTGCCAGATTGGGCTAGGTCCCAGTATTTTACCCCGGTCATTTCCTGTACTTTACCACAGTGATTTCCCGGTAGTTTGCCCAGGTTAGGTCCCGGTAGTTTGCCCAGGTTAGGTCCCGGTAGTCTGCCCAGGTTAGGTCCCAGTAGTCTGCCCAGGTTAGGTCCCGGTAGTCTGCTGTGGTTTAGGTTAGGTTAAGTTAGGTTAGGTTAGGTTACAGGCTAATTTCAAAATGCCCCTTTTGAATATGCCTTATCTTGGAAATGGGGCATGTTGCGGAGGAAATGCCATAGAAGAAAATAGTCTTAGAATGATCTAAATAAGTGGGTAATGAAGGTAGAAAAACCGTTCGCAATAACGGTAATTCTCTCAATATTTACCGGATTATTTTATGGACCATTCTAAGACACTAATTGCTTACGGCATTTCCGTTGCAAATGCTACGTTGCCGAGATAATATACTGTATACAGTAATAAGGAATTCTACCGTATATTATCCTCCCACAATAACATAACATAATGCAAAATGTAGAGTTGGTTTTAATACAAGTCCATTAGGCATCTCATTCCACATCTTTGATCTAATAACCGACTCATATTAATTCCCACAGGAGCAGTAACTGGAATAACAGCAACAATGCCAGTTGGTGCCACAATCAGAAATTCCAATCAGAGGACTTCATTCTAGGTAAACTGCACGATAGGAGAAGAAGGTCCATAATCTCAAGTATAACGTGGCAAAATGGAGCTTCTTTACACTGTGTCAGAGAAGCGCTCGGCGGATGATGCACATTTAACATCGTAAGTACGGTATTTTTTTATAACATCTGACTACCTAGCTCGTAAAATAACCATACTGCATAATTATTATCTTATGTATATACAGGGTGTCCCTCGACTTTCCTTTCCAGCTTTGTCAAATGAAAGTAGATGTATTTCTAAGATAAAAATACTCTATAAACATACGTCTTCTGAGATGTATATTAGTGCTGTATGTAGATGTCCTTTATATAGAGAGGCAGGATGAGTTATTGTCAAAGTGGACTGGATTAAACTAACAGCTGAATGGAATGTAGTGACTCAAATTCCCTTTAATATATACAGTAATGGAAAGTGAAGCCTATTCTATTATCAACATTATTTTTGTATCACAGTGGATTAAAGTGGATTAAACTAACAGCTGAATGGAATGTAATAACTTAAATTCCCTTTAATATATACAGTAATGGAAAGTGAAGCCTATTCCATTATCAACATTATTTTTGTATCACAGGAGTAGCAATGTTGTATGTATTTGTCTTTATCACAGGAGTAACAATGTTGTATGTATTTTGCAGACTGTACAATGACGGAGGTGTGTGTGCGGTGTCGACGAAGAGTGTGGTGGCCTTCACCCGCATGACAACAAGGCAGGACAACTACCGTCACCGTACTCCTGTGTGTAGTATCTGTGTAATGGACCTCAACACTCCAAATGAACCCCATGTGTAAGAAGAATAGAGCCATATAGAGTTTGTGTACTAGCATCTCTTATGGTTTAGTTAGGCATCATTATTCTCTCATGAAATATACGGTGTGTAATAATACCAATTAAATGCACAAGCCTCTGTTTATGTGAAGTTAGGATTGATTAGCTATGCTGTATTTGACTATTTACAGAAGTCAAGAATAAGGAGCAGTAGTCTAGAAAAAACACTTGATGAGTTGTGACGGGAAGGGTAATAAGAACGTATATATAAGTGACTTGGTATGGGCGTGAACCTTTTTTTTGTATTGGCAGGATCCTAGAGTGTGCAAGCAAGGTGTTATGGGTGGTGTTCAGCAGCGAGGGGTCACAGCTGTTGGTCGCCCTCAACTCTGGCCGGGTCCATCTCTTCACCAAAAGGGCCGCCCTACACGACTGGAGCCCCACACATGTCTGTAACTGGGATGGCGAAGAGTTACTCCACATCAACTTCTTCCATGGTGGCATCAGGGTACGTTGAAATAAGACCTACATGGGTTGATTGAGAATGAAAGATAACCACCCTAAGCCAGGCAGACACTATTGGTACAGTATAATGAGGAAGAGAGTTGATTGAGGATGAAAGATAACCACCCTAAGCCAGGCAGATACTATTGGTATGGTATAATGAGGAAGGTGATAAAGAGGTGGGACAGTAAGCATGAGATACTGTACATGGATGGTAACTGTAAAGAAATTCCATGTAAGGAGGAAAAATGCATGGCAGGGATTCCAAAATTGAACTGAATAATTGTGATAATATCCAATTTTTAAAAGTAACCCAGGAAATTCCAGGGACTTCTGCTTGTATACTCTATTTATGTACACTAGTGATACATAATTTCTGACTAGAGTGTGAGGAGCAGAAAGCTTTGAATCACCTGGTATTGTTCATTTCCCAACCCAGTATACATATAGAGGCTGAGATCGAATGCAGTGTATGTGTGTGTGGTGCTTGCCGTTCGTCTCTGGTCAGGAATTACGTATCAAGAGTGTACAGTATACTATATACAATACTACACATTTACGTTTTCTGTATACAGTATACTTATTACTCATTACATTTCTATCCATCGCTTCAGGCCAGTCTCCAGTCAGGTGATGTGAAGGTACATGCTCAGTATATGGAGAAATTCACCGCACTACCACACAAACCATCACTTGTTGACCATGGACAGTGTGCCATGAAGGGATTTTTTGCAGTATCAGCCTCTGGTAAGTATAATTTCATAATATCTTTACAGTACTTCTTGTTGCTAGTTAATGTGTGTGTGTGTGTTTGTTTTTCTCAGTATTGTTTGTTTTTGTACATTTATAAAATATAATTGTGTAATTTTTTCTCTTCAGAGTATCTTTAAGATGGTTGTAAAGTGATATTTTTGCTGTGCAGATGTTAGGTGATTATTTGAATGTTATATGATTGAATTAATCCTTAATTGCATCTACATTTCATTGACTCCATGGTATTTTATGTATGCTATGTACCTGTACTTGGAATCAACATTTTAGGAACATAATCTAATGGGAGAACTAGTTGACTGTATTTTAAAAACTGAACCTTGGAGGGCTTCCCTGTGGCAAGAATGTCATTAATTATTTTCTTTCCATACTGTAGTGTGTATTTTAAGTGCTCAATAAAATATTCAGGTCTGCTACTGGTGTGTGTCATGAATCATGAGGGTGGCTTCATGGCCGAGAAGAAGGTGGTACTCGGCCAGAAACGAGATAACTTCACTGTTGCCACCGCTGCTCTTGCTCCTAGTGAGTATAACATAGTAATGTACTGTGTTTGTATATATGTATAAATTTGTATACTTATAGTGAAGAATTTTACAGAAGTGTGGAGAGGTTTAGGGTGGTATTATTAAACTACTTCTTCAAGGGAAAGTTCTCTTTGCTGCTCAGTTCGTATTATTTTGCAATGCAAATTTAGCGACAAAACTCCTTTTCATTGAAGAGTAAGTTTAATAATAGTACCCTTAGTCTTGCAATGGACCAGAAGCTATATGTGTGGGAATTGTGAATACTGAGGCTCCCTATATTTATACATGCAATGCCTATGTCACTTTAATATGTAAACTCACCCTCACCAGCTGGGTACATCCACATAGCCACATGGAAGCCAGAAATGATCAAGTGCTGGCGGGCAGAACTAAAGATGGTGGAGGTGGAGGGAGGCAAGGGAGATCTAAGCATCACTATACAAGCAGCACAGTCTTTTTGCCCATCAAAATCTGGAGCCAGTTGGCATGGATCCCAAAGTTAGTTGTTGTTTTTTTATTGAGAGTATTGGCACTGTATATAAACACAACATAAACCCTTGTATGAAATGGATTTTCCTGTAATAAATATAATATTCTAGTGTTGATTAAAGAATGTTGCTTAAAATACTGTATCAGCTATTCAGGGACATTTCAGTAGTAGATAACACATGCTCGTTTATTATACTTGCCAATATTTTTCTGAGTAATTATTATATATATGTGCACCGAAATTCAATAATGTAATTGATATATATTTTTTATTTTTGTTGTGGTTAGTTGCAGGTATTAAGGAAGTACTTTTTCCATATTGAACCTACCTTCATCCCTCTCTCCGTGGCTGGGTGCCAGTTCAGAAGTTGTGACGTTTACTACATTGTACATTTCAGAAAGTGAAGGGCTGGTACATGTTACTTGCCTTCGTTATACTGAATTAGAGGTTTCCAACAGTCTGCTGGTGGCTCTCACTATTGACAAGACCACAGAAGTGTCTCCATCTCAGCAGGTTGGTTAAAATTATATATCTGTCTACAGCTCCAATTCATTCTCTATCAACAATACAATTAAAAGACTTTCCTCTAGAGACTATTCTGTTCTAGCCACCTTCATCCTCGCACCTAGACCTCTCAGTCTAATTTTATACTCTACAACCATCCATATTCAGGACACCACCATAATAATCTGTGTCACCTGTAACCATCAACGTTTCCACTCTGTTACTATCTACTTTGAGACTTTATCAGCATCAATATTTCCACTCCCTCAAAAAATAACAGAATTCCACGTTATTAACATGAGTGCTTTCATCGTATCAGCCAGGTGGGGTAGGGCCAGTGGCAGCCTCAGTAAACCAGACCCACCTTGTTCGCCGCTACCAACTACAAGACCAGTTGCGACCACTGCTCAAGGTCCTCAAGGCAAAATCAGATTCTGTTGGTATAGCCACAAAGGTATGTAAAGAAACACAACTAAGACTATATGCAAAATGTCAAATACATTGTTTGTAACCTAGTGAAATTGCTACGGCTACCTCATACTAGTTCCTATCTTTTTAATGAGAGTAATGCAGATCTTGACAGATTGGACTATGGTTACAACTACAAAAATTTCTACATGAAACCCCCTTCCAGCTTCTATTAAACCTTAAATACAGTACATGTTTGAGTAGTAAATACATACTCCTGTAAACATACAGAGGAGACTTACTGTACCCCTTTGTGTACAGGAGTGGGTGTGTGAGGGTGAGTGGGTTTGTAGCAGCAGAGTGGTGACCCTGGGCAGCCCCACTCGACACCTCTTGCCTGGCACCTCCCCAGCACCCTTCCCTCTCATCATTACTGCCGCTACTGTTGATGCCTCAGTCTATGCCATCAACAGGGACACTATGCAGCAGGTATGACAATGTACATTTGCCTCCACTAGTAATGGTTATGTGACACCATTTTGTTTGTTTACATAGCTTCCTTATGGTGAATACTATAGCAGGAGTGAGTTATGTCCATTCGTTTATTATCACTATGAGTAAACAAACACAGTGGTGCCACATTTTGCCAAACTTACTGGATGCTGTGCTCATTACTAGTGGAGACAACTCACTATTATTGTATGCAGTTGTTGCCAAGTATATTGAGCTATGGTGGCACAGAAAAACTGAGATGAGTACCCACCCACATTGTTATAATTTGCATGCTGAATTTGCAGTTGAGCAGCCACAGTGTGTTGAATGTTCGGGGAAGTGGAGATGATGCAGGTGTAAGCAAACGTGCAGCAGTGTCCCGTCGGGTGGTCTCCCTGGCACACACCTGGAGTGGGCTTTCTCTACTGGCCATGGATTCTGCTGGCAGTATCCATTTCATCACGCTTGTCCGACCTGCTGATGTTGGTCAGTTCCTTCCTCTGGTATATCTATCTCTAAAGCATAGCATATCTCTTAAGGACCCTGTAATCGTGTATGAAAATTGGAGGCTTATGATTCCTTTTGACCATGCCACGAAACGAGCTCCTATATAGGTGTATGTGTTTCGTGGCAATATTTGAAGGACTCGTTTACCTCCAATTTTCTAACTACATCACAGGATCCCTTAAGTGTATGTGAGTATGTGTGTTCATGTGTTGGATTTATATGGTTCTAGTAAATGTAGATAAGATGAGTATGTTCCTCAGGCTACCTGGCTAAATTATGGTATCACCTTACAGGTCCTCAGTGGGCCATATCCCTAATATTGTTACTGGAGTTTGCCCTGGTGAGCGGATTGGACTGGTGGGACCTGTTGGTGACCACGCAACACTCATCCATCCTCACACTCACTGACCGCCTCTCTGACACCTTCCACCAGCACTCGGCACCCCTCACACAACACCTCCACACCAGCTTCCTTGTCCTCAAAACCTCTATGCTTAGGTGGGTTGTGGGAGGTGTTATGTCTTTACCTTTCAATTACCACTTTATATATACTGTAGTGTTCAATAATAAAGGAAGATTAGGCTACACAACCTTCATACCGATTTTATGGCATGACTACACCAAATAAGTAAGATAAGATAAAACTACAAAATGTTGACACAGACTATCATATTGTACAGCCACAATCAAATATCCACCGACACTTTCCTTCCATCGTTGTATATATCTTGGTAATAAAGAACAACACCTGTATGATATTGCAGTACCTCATAATAATAATTGAATAGGTTGAGTTAACGTAAGATAAGGTGTTGTATGATTATATTTTGATATGATACTGATTTATTTGCACGATGGAAGGGAAGTGTCGGTGGTTATTTGATTGTGGCTGTACATCAGTAGTTAAAGAAGATGCACATTGAGTTGTTGTTATGTCACCAGATTGTTGGGAAGTCAACAGCAGAAAGCCATAGAAGCAAGACTACAGGCTCAGCTGACTGCTACCCAACAGCTCTTCCGATCCATCCGCCCAGTTACCTGTGATGTTGTTACTGCAGAGAAAAACATTAGTGTGGCTATTCAGAGTAAGTTTGTCACTAGAAGTCATTGGTGTTAGTTGTGTGTGTGTGTGCCAAATTGAGGGACATGAATGGGGATGTTAATTTCTGCCGTCCATCGCCTTGACGAAGAAGGTGGAGGATGTATTGGTTGGTTGTGATCTGGGTATGCTGAGGTACATGTCTGGTATTACTCAGAGAGATAGAGTTCGGGTGCATAGTGAGGATGTGGCAAGGAAAAGTAGATTGAAGGGGCTGAAGACAGAAATGAGAGTAGGCCAATAAAGTCCTGGAGGCATTGTTTTGGATAGAGGCTGTTGGAAGCATATCATCCATTGTGTACCTAATAATTACAACAAATTCTGACTTTATAGAAATGGTGATAATGATGATGCTCTTGTTCACCTTCCAGGCTACTTAGAGAGTCGTTCCTCTCTTGATATCCTCGATCTAGACAAGTCCGTGGATCACCTGTGCAACTCTATAAGCGTGAAGGACTGCCAGGTCGATCCAGGTCAACTGCAGAACCTCCAGCCACTCATCCAATTTGCCACTGACCTCGCTCTCTTTATTCTTTTCATGCTGGCTCAGAACAGTAAGGTTAGTCACACTATTTTTTTTAAATTTTACTCTACTGTTATATAATTTAATTTAGTGTGTATATTGTATATATGTATATATCTTGTTTTTTCTTTATAAATATATTGCATTAATATTTAGTGGGAGAAGTTAGCTGTGACCAAGGAGGTGCTAACTCAAAGGTATCAGGAGACCAAATGATAAAATAGATAGGCTACTGATAGATAGGCTAAAATAGATAGGCTAAAAATGACATTGATAATGACAATACAACACATTGCAGTTTGAGTTAGCCCGAGACCCCAAGATAGTACAGAGCCTCCGAGAGCTGGTGTTTGTGGCACGACTATGGCACAGACAGAACAAGTTGGTACAACCACAGATGCTCCACAAGACACACTCGGTGGATGTGTGGGCACAGATCTATAAACTCCTCACTAGGCTTGCCCTTATCTTGCCTGGAGAGCCCGATTCCAGTCTAATTGGTAAGTAAAATTAGTCTCAAATATATATAATAACAAAACTCCAGTTGGCAGAACAATACAGGACCTCGGTGGGTATTTAGTTGTAGCCAGTTATTTTGATAGTGGAGTCAGTTTTCCATCCAGTAGAAAGATAAATAGCTAGGTGAATGAATGATAACATGATGTATAGTTGACCACAGGAATTCTTACACAGACTATAGAGAAAGAGAGGTTATTATTCTGGAAGTACTGCAATGAATGATGTACCAAGTGACTATGTGATTAGCAAAACAGTGAACCTCCTAATAATGTTGTATTGCAGTTACATAGTCTTACATCTTCTATATGCTATAAACACCCGAAAACAACAGCGTGTGTAGGAAGTCTTGTTGCCAATAGTACTTACAAATTAGCTAGGTATAGTCATAATAATAATAATTTTAATTGTCAAGTTAATCATGGATATTAATGGAGACCTCATGCCTATTGCCTCCCAACTCATAAATGAAAATAATAATCAGTTATATACATCCACTTTAATGATACCATATTCAAAATTCATTAGTGGGATTTACGTATATATGAACATTGGCTTTGGTACAGTAGTCACATGTTTTGTCTGGCATCTTACATATTACAAAACTAAATGAGTAGAATAATTTTGTACAACCAATTCTCAATGTACAAGGTATATGAAAGTGGGAGCTTTGAAAGAGAGAGTTAGAGGGGAGAGGATGTGGTTGGAAAGTCCCATTTTTCTCACTCCTGTTTATCTGGCCTGTATCATGTCACATCCTCTCATTACTAGTTACCAGTTTCAGTTTGTATCTCTCTTTTTGTCATCACTTCCTCATTATCATCAATGTTATATTTGGTATGCATGATACCAGTGAGAAGATACTTTTCTATTTTCAGATAAAGTTATGTAACAAATAATTTAGTTTTTGAATACTGTGTGAAAAGTTGAAACCAGATATATGTTTCACACAGTCCTGGCACCTTAATGGGTAAAGTGCATCCTCTGTGTTGTAATACTACAGCTTCGTGTCTTAAGAGGGTTTCCAAGTGTACAAGCACCCCGTATTTGTGGCTAAAAACTCTGTATATTATGTCAAAGAAACACATTAATGCCATCCTAATACTGGGAGTGATTGTCCCACTACTGCTGTCAACATGCATACTCATAGTGTTTGTGATGGTGATTCCCAACTCGAGTCTAAGTGGCGTGAGCTCTTCTGATTCTAGTGTTGGTAGTGATAAGCATCCTGGCCAGGTGTCCTCCCAGCAGAGTGAGACCAAGAGCCATCTCCTTTTCACTCTGGGAATAGTGTTTGCGTGTGGGCTGTTTGTATTCCTGATCATCATTGTGACAGTGGTGTGCATCTGGGTCAGGCAGGCACAGGGATACAAACTCAGTGAACACTTCACAGCACCACCACCAGGCAAAGACCCAGAGTGCCACTTGACCAGACACACTCTGAACAAGGACTCACTGCCTTACGATATCCAGGATAATAGCCGGGCCAGTATATACCTGAATGGGAAGGAGGAGAAAAGACATAGTTCCTTTGTGGCATCCATCCCAAGTCACCCACCAATCACAACTGTTCCTGTCACAGCTCAGTATCCAGGGAAGAATATAAGTGAAGGAGGAATCAACACTGACCCTTACCAAATAGTTCAAGGATCAAGGTATGAAAGGAATAGCAACAGCAGCCAAGTATCTCACACCCAGAATTATGGTACCCTCAGCCGTACTCACCTTCTGAGTTCTTGTGATGAGGATGGTTACCACTTTGATAACCTGGGGATTGACAATGCTGCTGTGAGTAAGGAAGATTTTTGCCCTTCCTTTGATGAAGTGCCTTCTCCAGTGGTGGGAGAGTTGACTGATGGTTTATTGAGTGCCAGCAATCAGGTCAGTGGAGCGAGTTCTCCTGATCCCCTAGATTCAGGTTCTGTGTTTACTGAGGGAGATTCTGATACACAAGACAAATCAGATAATAATAAGGTTCTGGAGAAGCAATTATCCAAGCAAGATTCATTTCAGGGCTTGCCTCCTTTTAAGTCATTCGATAAATATCTTACAATAGTGAGGCTGGATTCCACCACAAGTCTTGATTCTAACACTTTCGAGGACACTAAAAAAACCTGGAGTAGTATTGAGGAGGAGGATGAAAGAGAGGAAACTAATGTCATAGAAGAAGAGAAAGGAAAACATTAACCTGTTTAATTAAAATATACTATAAACAATTTTGGACATCAGCAAACCTCTGCATATTATTCTTTAATATACTTTGTATGTATAAAAACCTTTCCCATCAGACCAAGGTTTTTATCAACCCAATTTGCAAACTATTTACAAAACACCATGGCTGAAAGTGGCTTGGAAAGTGAAAAGAGAGCCTCCCAAACCAGCATTCATTCCAGGAAATCACAAGAGGACCACCAGAAGGAAAACCAGCCAGAGTCTTGTGAGGAAAGTAAATTTAAACGCATCGGGTCAGTCCAATACCGCAATAAGGGATGGAAGTCATCCCAGAAGCTTGAGAAGAAAGACTCAAACCAGTCCATCAAAAGTAATTCCTCAAACTCCTCAGGCAAGGAAGGGATGGTGAACTCAACCTCCAAGATACAGATTTCTCAGCCCAAGAGATCATCCTCTGAACAACAAGTCTACCTCCAGCAGAAGTTTGATGACATTAGCAGTATCCTCACAAACTGTGGTATTAATGAAGATGTCCTGGTAAAACTGAAGAATTAATAGAAACATAGCTCATAAATATCTAATTATTATAGTATTTGTTAACCTTTTCCAAACTCAGCAACCCTTATTGTCAAGCTTAGATAGTCCAGCTCTTCCTAGAGTTGATGCCTCACTCAGGATGATGCTTTATTATGGCTTTTAGCAGTCTCTCCAACTCAGAGCATTTCCCGCCAAAAACGCAATGAAAAAATAGCCCATACCCACAATACCTCCCCCCCAAAAAAGATAATAATGCCAGCTGCTGAAAGATTCTCTGTGATTTTATGAGGCATAACTTTTGGAAATACAAGCCTTACATGTAGTCCCTTCCGAACAACGGAATATTTAGTCTAAACAAAATATCGTACTGTACATAATTAATTGTGATTAATGTGGTAAATGAAAATATGTTTTTTTAGAGTTCATAGAGTGCTGAGATACATTCATTGTTGTACTTGGAGATTATGAGGTGAAGTAGTACAGTACTGTATATACCGTACTGTAAAATTCATCTCTATAACGAAGTCTTAACCCATTGAAAACAGTAAATCAGAGATATAACCTTTGATGGAAACACTATAAGACTTCATTACAGTACAGTATATTGGAACTATTACAGTATCCAGATTCTCACTACAGCATTTATCAGTACAGTATGTAAATTTCCATCCCTTCTCCAGTGAGGGAAATGTATAATGTTTGATCATGTGTACTTTTATGGATGGTCTCATGTCTTGAATGTGGATGCTCTCATGTCTTGCATCACAAAATAGTACATGTAACTGTTACACATTTCAAAGGTTCACGTGGCCATCACATTCTCTTTATCTGGTGGACATCCTGTTGCTCAGAGCTAGTTTGTGGGCCACTATCAAAGGGCAGGGCAGGATATGGCAACCGTCCCAGTCACTCATTACTCCTGTCCCTTCGCACTCCCTCCCGTTCATGGCTCCAGTTAGAATATGTGATCTCTAAAATATACCCTAGTGCTCAAAAGCCTTTGCATATAGAGACTGTCTCATTGCTCTAATTTTCTATTGATACTGTTGTGTACTGTGAAGGTGAATTTCATCATGGCCAAACCAATCTCAAACTCCCAGAAATGGTCAGGAGATGATTTTCGTCTGCTGGTGGTACTGCTACTCACAATCGTCTACCCACTATTTGTGTCAAGCTTTTATGCTCTGTATGTATTCACTATGTTACCAGGATGGGTGGCAAGTTACTCCACCATAGACCAGGTGCACCAAGATGGTTGGTATCACTACTACTGGCTTGTGGTGGCACTGTTTTGGATTTTTCTGTGTGCTGTGATCCTGCCATGCTTCTGGGACCAACGCAATAAGAAACAGCATCTCATCTCATTGAATGAGGTGGGAGGTCCAAGTTACCAGGCCAATGCAGAGACTATCCAGCCACCCTTCATACATGTGGAGGAGAGTGTCAGCAACAAGCGAGTTAGTGTCCTTTCCATAAAGTCTAGAAAGTCTTCTGATTTAAGCATAACAAAGGAAGTTTATCAGGAGGAAGCAGAGAGGAAAAGTCTAGAGAAATCTAGGGAAAGTTTAGAGAAATCTAGAGAGAGTCTGGAGAAGTCTTACACTTCACTTGAAAGAACAAATCTCACCCAGTCCGGAGATTTTCTTAACGAGTTCATTGATTCCATACAGTCAGAGAAACTAAATACAAAAGAAGCCGAGTGTGAGGTGCATGTGGAGGAAAAAGAAAACCCAGAGAAAAAGAATTCCCTTGATCCTGGGAAAGAAAAAGAGGACGGAAAACAAGATGTTTCAGATAACCAGAGCCTGGAATCCTCTGACTCCAATGATGAAGCCCATGAACCTTTCATAGTTCCTAAAAAGAATGAGGCCAAAGTTGAAAATAGCAAGCAAGATGCTTCAGATAGCCAGAGCACAGATTCTTCTGACTCCAACGAAGAAGCCAACGAACCTTTCATAGTTCCAAAAGAGAATGAGACCAAACTACAGGAGGCAACCCAAGAGAAGATTGAGGAAACTGAGGAACTTACAGAAAAACCGGAGACACTGGAGGAGATGGACAAGCAACCTGAGATGCGCAAGAAGGCCCGCCCCACCATTGACATATCACAGGCTGCTGATGAGTGCTATGAGTGTAGTATGCCCACACCATCGTCTGCAGAAGCCAAAAGACCTGAGAGCAACATGGTTTTTCTCTTTGTGAACCCTGAGAGTGCAGCAGCAAAGGAGAATGTCATCATAGAACATGAGGGGGAGGTAACAGAGGCAACCTCAGACAAAGACGAGAAAGGTACCGACAATTAAGAGATTGGTATCGATAAGATAGAGACAAATACTGTAGTGTTACAAGGAAAATGGAAATGAAAATGCTGCATCAAAAATGAATAAAAACAAGACAAAAAAATAATAATGTGGTTATGTAAAGCTTTGAGAATTACTGTATTTTGATGGAAGATCTGAAAGCAAGATGAAACAATTACAGTAGATAGATAGATTTAAAAATTATTGTTGTTTGGAGTGTAAATTTTTGAAAATATAGCACGATGAATACATCCACAAAATATGTATAGATGCGGAGAGAGAGATTAATGTTGATATGAAAGGTGTTTAAAATTACTGCATACGGTAATGACATAGAAGCAAATTAAAATCATTATGACAATAAAATTGAAGATACCTAAAAAATAGTGTTGATGTGTGAGGTTTGAACACTCTACATTTCTGGGTAAATCTTGGAAAGCAAAATTGTCCCACTTATCAATACCTAATCTCTCCAACTTATAAAACTGAATTGAAGAGGAAGAAAGATGACTATGACAGGCCTGGAAGACCCTGTAATTATGAGGGAGAAAGAGATAAGAGTCGAAGGAAAAGAGGGACTGCTGAAGAATTGAAAAGGAATGGATCAGGTCCGAAGGGGTGCCAGAACTTTATTCTGTTTATAAAAACTTGGGAATGAATTGATAAGATACAATTGTACATATTGACATTGAAACATAATTCAGAGTGTAAACAAGACACACACCTGAAAGAAAATCATTTGTTTATACCCAAATTTGTGTATAAAGCCAACATCACATTGGCACATTCTCTTGTCCCCTAATTCTGACCTGTTCTTGTAAAGGTCACAAATGACACTCATAATACAAAGAGTAAATCTGGCCTAAGAACAGAGGATGAAAAATGAAGGACACAGAAAATATGCTAAGAGTGAAAGGCCCTAAAAATTAAGGCATTGGGAACTTTATTTGTATATAATATAGTCATTCTTAATATACTGCTTGGATTTGGAATACTAGAATTATAAGCCAGTGTGTTGAGTTATAACTTAGTGGCTTAATGCTGTTATTATTATGGTGCTGTGCTGTTGGTATGTAGATAACAAAAAGAAAGTATATTTTGACCCTTACTACTCTACAACCCAAGCCCTTGGATTTACTGAAGTGAGGCAACAGTTATGAAAACCAAGATCATCATTTCTTATGTGAGTTTTACAATACACTGATATTATGATCTATTATCTATACCTGATAGTAAATATCCACAGTTGATATAAGAATGGCTCATTATAATTGGTCAAAACTCCCTCCCCCAAAGTTATGGATCACCCAGTTATTCTGTATCATATATCTCTGATTGATATATTTACTTTTCTTATTTTAATTATTTATGCAAAGGGGACTGTGATACTGTTGGCAAATTGGAGGTTGCATATTCCCAATACAGTACTATACAGTAATGCAAAAAAATGTACCAGGCCATATTTATAGGGCATTGGGTAAGTTAATTAAGTGAGGGTTCCAGAAAAACATAAATGCAATATGTTCAACCCCAGACTAAGCCATATATTATTATTAGATGAGTGTGTACTACTGGAGACGCAGGTGGTATGCCGTGAGTTGCCCCTCAATGTCCCAGCCCGAGGTGTGCTGGCAGACCTCTCATCCTCCATCCCACTACAGGTTGGTCAGAATTTTACATTATTTATCTATTTTGAATTGGGTTAAGCAAAATAAACAAGAATTAGAGGGAAAGAATGACAGTGGTGCTTGCCAACCTTTCCACTGTCACCCATGACACAATTCTACAAGTAAGTATTAAGATTTCCTTGTTTTCATTATTCAGCCAAGCAAAGTCTAAGTAATATTCTAGCCTCTGCAGCTTGCTCCTCCTCCTCCTCGTTATCCACACCTCTAGAAGTTGGCAGTTCATATTATTTTTCACAAGCAAGAGGAGGGTGGGGAATATTCAGCTTGCATAAGTTCAACTGTATATGGATTAGTTGGGTTGACTGTTCCTATGAACTGTAAGTGGAAGCCATGTGTAATGAGGGTTTGTTTATCCATTCATAGTAAGTACAGCCGACAGCATAAATTCGCGTCCATCTTATGCACTTGGTAATGCTAATATGACCAGATAGATGCATTCTGAACCAGTTTCTATCTTAAAAACATGTGTCATTTACCACATGTGAAGTATATCTATCATCACTGCATTCAAATTGTGTTACAACATCAATATAGCTCATACATACATAGGTAGAAATGAAGCGAACTTATGCTGCCGACTGTACAATACCAATATTTCATATGATAAATGAACTAAACTCTTTCCTATTTCACAGTATGAGTTTTGTCAGAACGAGACTTGCAATGTGAACAACAGTGGTGTACAGCCACGTATCCTAGAGGGCGCTCTACCACCTGTTCACACATTAGACCCCCTCCACTACCACTACCTGGCTACACATGAACCAAGATTTGCTTGTACCAGGTAAACATACATATACTCTATTATTAAATAACTGTACTTTATTCAATATATTTTTACAATAACAGTCACTATAAGTTACATTATAAAGAAGCTGGTAAAACTATTACAATACTTTTGCCACTTGAATTGTTTTTGAAGGCTATATTGTGTAGGGCATAAAATGTACAGTCACAGCACATAGTCCTTGACCAGGCTTTCCCTTACACCATTCAAGGACTATGTGCCGCGACTGTACCAGTAACCTTAATCCATTATATGACAAGAAATATGAGGTGTGTGTCTGAGATATTAAATTAATGAGACTTATGGCCTCCCCAGGTGTTCCAGTGTTCGTGCCAGCTGGTGGGGAGACTCAGAGAGTGTGTGGGATCATCATTGGGCCTCAAACTGTATATGTTCTGGCCACTGGGCTAAACCTTTTATCACACCATCAAAGCCAGCTTGAAGGACTGAGGATTTAGTAAGTGCAAGCTGGGTATATTTTTTAGGTGGGTTATTTTAGTTAAGGTATGTCAGTCATTTTAAGCATTGTAACACATGACAACAAGAAGGTTGAATGTGTTATCTAACATTCTCATAAATCTGTTGTCACCCAGTTATTTATATTTATAGCAAGTTTCATTTTGTACTGGGATACGATTACATTACAAAATTTAGTCACCGAGTATCTGAGGAGGCATTTGCAACTCCCCCTTCTTATTGTGTGACATCTTGCTTATTTGGCTGACAACATTACGAGGACAACCCTGAAACAAATGCTGAGGCTCAGACCCACACTGACTGAGCAGTGACCTCTTATGGTGTAATATTCAGAGCCATAACCCACAATGCAATACATTTTGTTAAGGCTCTGAAGTACATAACTTAACTACTGCAGTTGGATTCTGGTTGCTGGCCTTTGAATTTTATTCTAACATAACTGCACATTACTGTGTCCTTGTACCAGGCTGATGTTGCACGACAAACTCCAGATTGTATTCATCAATGAACCGTTCAAAGATAAAGAGGAATACATTTGTGAAATGTAGCTTGTCCTGCAAATGTACAAAGGGAGCCATTAAATTGGGAGATTGATTCATACTGTATACATTATTTTATTTTTTACTGTATTTGTATGTACAATATTTGTTTAGAAACATGACCTTTAAAAGATGTGTGGTAGCCAAATAATTGTTTCTGAATTATGAGTATCCCTGTGTACTGTACTGAATGCTACACGATCAGGAATGACACACACATTAGTGTAAACTTGGCACAACACACCCCTTGTAAAGGCAACATTTCATATTATCTGGACTGTACTATTAAAGACAAAACTAGTGTCGTGAAAACATATGGTAGAAGGCTAACCATACTGGGCATGAATGTTACTGTGGTGGGGCTTTTATGTTTCACAAGTTATCTTAAATCATTGGACAAGACAGTGACAGGAGTTTTGTCTTTGATATTAAGTACAATTATAGGTCATAATATGAGCTCTCAATGGTTAGTGGTGGTAAACAGACTCATTGTGGAAGGTACTACCACTATCTTGCGAGAAATTTCGAGGAATTCCTGAGATTATACTACTTTATCCTAAGTAAATCTTCAGAATGTCCCATCTCAATATTTTCTTAGGATGTTATTAGTACAGTATTACAAAGTTGTTAGTATTATAAGAATATACAATTCTCCTGTACAAAGTATTTTTCACATAGCATTCAGTGTATACTTTCCTTGACTGAAGAATACAATGCAGGCTTAATTTATTACAATATAGTAAACTCTTTTATACACTAGGATTATGGGCTTGATATGTAATGTTTGAAAGTATTCACTGAAATAGGTCATGACTCACTGGAAAGTTAAGAGTTACAGATAATAACTTTAGTATTTTTGGTTACTTGAAAGACATGGCAATCAGTCAAGAAATGAACACATCATGTCTTTTAGTAAATCCATATACAATACCGCTGTATATGAAGAGTAATATGAAACAGAACTAAGTTAGAAGCTAGAATCAATGATATACGAGAAAAATTGTTTTGGACCAATAACGTAGAATGTCATGCAATACATGTTAGGATTTGCTATGTTACTCATTATCTACAGTGGGTTGCAGTAGATATATAAGTTATAGATCTGGTATTTTTTCAAGACCATGTACAGGTGAGAGCTGATGACTCGAGCCCACCCGCTGCACCACCCTGTAGTGGTAAGGTGCATTTTTAATCTGGCAACAGTGATATCATCATGGATCTTCTCTGAGAGGTTCAGTGTACCTGAGTGACGGCCTTTCGAAACAACAGCATATTGAACCCCTCAGAGAAGATCCATGACCATATCATTGTTGCCAGAAAAAATTGTACACCTTACCACGACAGGGTGGTGCAGCGAGTGGCCTCGAGTCATCAGCTCACAACTGTACAGCCATGATCTATACTTCACCAACACTACATTCTCTTATAATTCATGTACTGTTTTCATGTAATAAACTTTATATCAACATGACTCTCTTCCCTTGCACATCCTTAAGAAAGTAAGAAGACAGAGAAACATTAGTGTGTTTGACTCAGTGAGAGACATGAATATCCCAAGTATGGATGGTATTATTAAATTTATCTTCGTCGCTCAGTTCCCATTATTTTGCAATGTGAATACAGCAAAGAAATGTATTTTTGTCGAAGAGAACATTTAATAATACCACCCTTACCAGTAGAGAAGGCCATCACAAAAGCAACAGAGGATGTTTGGGGGTGCCTTACTTGTGAGCAATACACATAACAGTACTGGTAGCAAAACTGTTGAAGGCTGAGAACTGAAAACCATGGTCATCTGCCCAGGATGTTGCAGCTGTGAGACAACTGATTAGAGACAGTCTTGCAGCTCTGAAATGGAAAAATAAGTAAGTGAATTGTAAAATTCCCAACATACAAAGTGGATCCCACACAGCTAGCAAGTTCTGTGAATCACAGACAGTGATAAGAACAGTACAGAGAATGATAAAAAAGTCAAAGGTAGATGACAGTGTGGGATCATTGATGAGGTGGACAAGCCTTCCTCTAGATGAGCCTGAGTAGCTCAGTTGAGGAAGACTGTCTCCAGCTGACAATAGTACTCTATTCAGAAACAAATAGGGATGACATGAAAAACTTATGGGATCTGACGACGATACAGAGTTGTTTTAATGCACCTTTAGTTAAGTAAGGCTTCCAGGAAATAATGAAAAAGTGACATCCAGCACACTGATGGAATGCTCAAGTTAAAGAATGAATTTTGAGAGTACAGGTGATATTCTGGGATACTTTCTCATGGAAATTGTCATAAACTAGGTTTTGCTTGAGTTAATCTCAAGATTTTCTCCTTTCCAAGAGTGAACAGGGTTAGCAATTATGTCAATATATTAATAATTATACACTAACAAGTAAAATAGTGTAACAAACCTCTAGTTGCATAGTTGTAGCCCAGATTAAGTGAGGAAGATCTGTTGGATTTGGGTGTGGGTGTAGAGATCTTCCTCGTATATTAACAAACACTACCATGAAGCAATGTCACTAATGTTTTCACACATGACAACCATGAATCAAATTCTTGCAACATTTTATGAAACTTTTGTTCATTAAGTCCATAGTGAAATGTTTTTAAATGACCAAATTCTTCTATAATCATTTCATGGCCAGTTACATGGGCCTGTAGGTTTTTGCAGCCATTCTTATCAACAACCCAGCTACAATGTGACCTTCTCTTTGGGGTGGGGAACACTGATACCCAGGCATTGTAGAAAGCACTAGCCGAGTCACTCATGAAGAGATCTGTTTCAAAATTACCTATCCTGTCTTTAAGTGCATGGAAAAAGGCTGTTATTGCACAGGAGTCTTCTTTGTTGGACACGAGCCAGGCAGCAGGTAGGATCTCACCCATACCATCTATAACCATAATGATGATGAGGAAATAGTCATACTGGCTTGTTTCATGTAAGCTGTCAATGCACACACAGTTTTTGCCATATTTAAGGAACATATCCTTCTGAAACTCAGTTTGGATTCCAATCAGTATATCATTTGCTTCATGCACATCTGATTCAATCCCCTGACCTTTGTAATATAAAATTGGATTAAATTTTTGTGAACTCATTTCCTGGACTAAGAGTGTAATTTTATTTGTATTATCTGACTGCCTGTCTTCAGCATTGACATCCAAACGGTTGAGTCGATGTTTGATGTTCTGCACATCTTTACGGACAATGTAAGAGTCCCTGTCCGAGGCCTGGGCATTGCACCGCACGTCATCTAATATCTCCTCTATTTTGACACCCTTGGTGAGGTGTGAGGCGACACGTCTCTGCATTGCATCTGAGAGACGAAGATGAGCAAATTCACAGGGATGAGTGTGTTCTAGGCAGTACTCAGCACTTCCTCGACCTGTAACTCTACTTAATACAAATTTTATAAATGCTGGGCATGTGGCACCAATTTTAGAAGAGCCTTGTCTTTTGATGTTCCTCTTTCCTTCACCTTTGGCAATAAAATACCCAGATCTGTTACAGTAAAAGTATTGCACTATTGCATTTTCCCTCTGTCTGGGTCCACAGTGCTGAACAAAAGATGCCTTGGTTGTTCTCTCTTCTTCCTCTTTCCAGTTAAGGAATTCCACTTCACTGGCAAAGTCTTGTGTCTGTAGTAAGAACCTTCTGTCATGTTGGGCTTCATAGTGTTTTATGAGGTCCATTACCCTTGGGCACCTGCAAAAGAAAAATTAATACAGTACAGTACTGATATTAATTTTACCTAGCAAAAATATTCAAGCTACCAAACATTTAATATCTTAGCTTCTTTGGTAATAGCAATGCAAATCAACGCAAATTACACCAAACATACACATATCATCGTAATTAATTACAATATATAAAAGAGATTGGTGGCTTGGACACATTAAAATGCAAAATGGGGAGTTAACACAACAGAGGTGTATGAGAGAAACCACCAGTCAGATGGTTGAACAGGATGGATGAGTATATTTCTTCAACTTGTTGCTGCAATTAGAGAACAACATCTATAAACTCACCTGAACTCACAGTCCATACACTGTAATGAGTTTTTGTTTCTATTTTCCTCCGTTGTGATTCCAGGATGCTTTCGTTTCTTGTGTTTCCAGAGTGCTTGTCTTGTTGACATTTGGCATTTGCATATGGGGCACTCAAATACATTCTTCTTTGTTTTGATCTGTTTGGAATACACAGGATTAGTTATCAGATGCTACTTCATTTTACAGCAAATTTCATTACTTTCATTAATGAGTTTTATTACTATATTATCAAAATTATGTGTCCAAAGCTGTGTGGAAGGCTGATCAGAGTTGAAAGTTGTCATTGATGATTAAAGTCACTATGGGAATATTTTCCTTTTAATTATTACCAATGGTTATGTTTCTTTATTGGAAAAAATTACAATTTGATTCTTCTTCTTTCTTTCATTGATTAGTTTGATGATGATATCTGGTATGATCTAGGAGGAGTTAGGTTCGGACATTTTCCAAAATCTGGGGCACAGGAACTGAGGTTGACCACCAGGACAGAAAATTTTCCAAAATCTGGGTAAAACAAAAATGTCTGATAATTTAGAAGACTCTCTTCGCTCCGCTCGGATTAACGTTTTTATGATTACATTTATGTTTTTATAGGTTTTATTTCAATAAATTTTTAGTCTATTCAATTTATCATATACTGTATATTTATTCTGCGCGCATGGTTCGGTGGCATATAACCAAGATGTTGCACCGCCATGACATTTAAATCAATCAATCAAATTATTACTTTCACTCCTAAACAAGAGATGGAAGCACCGTACAGCAATTGATTACGTACCATACCACCAGAAAAAGTGAGTATCTATGGTATTGGTGGGTGCTTGGTGAAAAGGATTGAGGCCAATATAAGTTAAAATTTTGGCATCACTGTGGCTGTTCATAAGTGTTTACATGGATGGCTGTATGAAGGAGAATGAAGGTGCAAGTGGGATTTGAACGACCTATTAATTAATATTAGGCGCCACAACAGCGAGGTTATATAGTGCTCGAGGAAGAAGGTGATTGATTGATAAGTGGGACAGCAGTACGAGTGGGAAGTCTGGGAGAAAGTTAAATGGAGATAAATGTCCTTGTATGATATTTACCATCACTACAGGGACGAGCTCGTCATTCTTAACCAATGGGGAAGTGGCAGAGTGAATATCTTGGTGTGTTGAGTGTGGCCGATCCTCATCTGTCTTCATTCTCTTTAGTGGTATCTGAGGAGCTCCCTGTATGTAATAAAGATCATAATAGCATTCTTCAAATATGTAAAGGCCTGACATAGTAATAATAATAATAATAATACCGGTAATAATAATAATAATACCGGTAATAATAATAATAATACCAGTAATAATAATAATAACAACAATAATAATAATAATAATAATACCGGTAATAATAATAATAATAATACCGGTAATAATAATATTATAATAATAATAATATCAAATATTATTAATAAAAATATGATACTGTACTAATAATTTGCAATCATAAGTAACGTATATCATTTCCTATCACTTGACATTAATTAAGTGTACCGGTATCAAAAAGTAACTCACCAGTTCCTCATTTTGGATATATATGTCTTCTTCTTCTTCTTCCTTTTCTCTGCTGTAGACGGCATCAAGTGGAAAGTACTGATGGTCTTGTATGATGATTTGTGAATGTGAAGGTATTGTTGGATCCATATCTCTAAATCATCCACAATGTGCGACACAAGGTGAGGCGAGGCTAATCTTGTGTTTTGGATGGCTGAAAAAAAAATATATGCATACTTAAGGGGGTGTGGGAGTAGGGGACAGGCTTGGGGGGGGGGGAATAGGGGGACAGGCTTGGGGGGTGCGGGAGTAGGGGGACAGGCTTGGGGGGGGGACTGGGGGGGTGAGGGAATAGGGGGACAGGCTTGGGGGGGACTAGGGGGGGTGCAGGAATAGGGAGACAGGCTTGGGGGGGGTTTGGGGGGTGCGGGAATAGGGGGACAGGCTTGGGGGGGGTTTGGGGGGTGCGGGAATAGGGAGACAGGCTTGGGGGGTTTTTGGGGAGTGCAAGAATAGGGGGACAAGCTTGGGGGGGGGGTTGGGGGTGCGGGAGTAGGAGGACAGGCTTGGGGTGGGTAGAAAGCCTGTCCCCTATTCCCGCACTCCCCTAACCACCCACCCCCAAGCCTGTCCCCCTACTCCCGCACGCCCTTAAATACCCGTTATATTTAGAAGGAAAGAAAACATAGAAAATGGGTAAAGGCCGAATGAAATGAAACAAATATATACCAAAAAACAGATGACCTTAAAGGGAGAGTTTCTTTTTGGTAAAATGAAGCGCCCTGATTCCTCCAAAGTATGCCAGGAAACAGGACCAGAAGAACAAAAATAATGGTGTCCTGTTGCTTGAAATTGTTTGGAGGAATAAATTGCCTCAGATTCACCAACACTGTACTACTCACTTA
This sequence comes from Petrolisthes cinctipes, assembly GCA_033782935.1. Lineage (NCBI taxonomy): Eukaryota > Metazoa > Arthropoda > Malacostraca > Decapoda > Porcellanidae > Petrolisthes > Petrolisthes cinctipes. The sequence goes on along the minus strand of JAWQEG010005851.1, from coordinate 34,620 downwards.
AGGGGGTGCGGGAGTAAGGGACAGGCTTGGGGGGGAACTGGGGGTGTGTGGGAATAGGAGGACAGGCTTGGGATGGGTAGAAAGCCTGTCCCCCAAGCCTGTCCCCTATTCCTGCACCCCCCTAACCACCTCCCCCAAGCCTGTCCCCCTACTCCCACACCCCCCAAACCCCCCCAAGCCTGTCCCCCTATTTCCGCACCCCCTTAACGTTACTAATGAGGGGATCTGTTTCGTGCAATAGTTTGGGGGATTCACCAGTCCTCCAATTTACTATCAAGAGAATCTGGTATTTATTGAAAGAATTACCATTTTGTAGCAGTGTTGCCAGATCCGGCTAGGTCCCACTATTTTGCCCCGGTCATTTCCTGTACTTTACCACGGTTATTTCCCGGTAGTTTGCCCAGGTTAGGTCCCGGTAGTTTCCCCAGATTAGGTCCCGGTAGTCTGCTGTGGTCTAGGTTAGGTTAGGTTAGGTAAGGTCAGGCTAATTTCAAAATGCCCCATTTGAATATGCCCTATCTTGGAAATGGGGCATTTGTGGAGGAAATGCCATAGAAGAAAATAGTCTTAGAATGGTCTAACTAAGTGGGTAATGAAGGTAAAAAAACCGTACACAATAACGGTAATTCTTTCAATATTTACTAAAAATATCACAAAAACACAAAATTAAAAAAACACCATAACTAAATTAATACCCACCTAATATTAAATCAGTGTTCTAATTCAGTTATTTATTTTGTATTGTTATTTAATTATATATAAGCTGGAAATCGTTTTGGAATACACGTTAAGAGATAATATTAAAAGAATTTCAGTATTTATCAATTAATTATGATGTTTATTTTTCTCACACCTTCCTTCCTTAGGATTAATATTAAAAGAATTTCAGTATTTACCTATTAATTATGTTTCAGTATTTATCTAATATTAAAAGAATTTAAGGTATTATTACAGAATAACTGGGTTTTTGGCTAGGATCGCGCAGTGTTACCACATCTGGCTAGGTCCCGGAAATTTGCCCCAGTCACTTTATGATAGTTTACACTGGTTATATCCCGGTAGTTTACCCAGGTTAGGTCCCGGTAGTTTGCCTAGGTTAGGTCCCGGTAGTTTGCCCAGGTTAGGTCCCGGTAGTTTGCCCAGGTTAGGTCCCGGTAGTTTGCCCAGGTTAGGTCCCGGTAGTTTGCCTAGGTTAGGTCCCGGTAGTTTACCCAGGTTAGGTCCCGGTAGTTTGCCCAGGTTAGGTCCCGGTAGTTTGCCCAGGTTAGGTCCCGGTAGTTTGCCCAGGTTAGGTCCCGGTAGTCTGCTGTGGTCTAGGTTAGGTTAGGTTAGGTTAGGTTAGGTTAGGTCAGGTCAGGTAAGGTCAGACTAATTTCCAAATTATGTTTGTAAAACGGGGCATATCTCGAAAACTCGAAATCTCCGAGAGAAACACCATAGATGAAAAGTGTCTTAGAATGGTCCAAAATAGTGGGTAATGATACTAAAATATACAATATAGTGAACCCAGTTTTTCTGTAAATTTACCGTTTATTTTTTCACACCTTCCTTCCTTAGGGTTAATATTAAAAGAATTTCAATATTAACCTAATAATTATGATGTTTATTTTTCTCCCACTTTCCTTCCTTAGGATTAATATTAAAAGAATTTCAGTATTTACCTATTAATTATGTTTCAGTATTTACCTATTAATTATATTTCAGTATTAATCTATTAATTATTATGTTTATTTCTTCTCTTTCCTTCTCCTTCTTCCCTTTTCTTTCAGTTAAATATTAAAAGAATTTCAGTATTTATTTATTAATTATGATATTTTTCTACTCACACCTTCCTTCCTCAGCTCCTCTTTTGTTTATCTTTTATCAGTGTTGCCAGATCTGCTCTTTAATCAGTGTTGCCAGGTCTGCTCTTTTATCAGTGTTGCCAGGTCTGTCTGCTCTTTTATCAGTGTTGCCAGGTCTACTTGACAAAAAGAAAAGGCTTGGGGGGGGGGGAGGGGTTTGGGGGGTGCGAGAATAGGGGGACAGGCTTGGGGGGTGCGGGAATAGGGGGACAGGCTTAGGGGGGTTTGGGAGGTGTGGGAATAGGGGTACAGGCTTGGGGGGGTTTGGGAATAGGGGGACAGGCTTGGGGGGTGCGGGAATAGGGGGGACAGGCTTGGGGTGAGTAGAAAGCCTGCTGTCTCCTATTCCCGCACCCCCCTAACCCCCCCCAAGCCAGTCCCCTACTCCCTCACCCCCCAAGCTTGTCCCCTACTTCCGCACCCCCCTAACCCCCCCCCAAGCCAGTCCCCTACTCCCTCACCCCCCAAGCTTGTCCCCTACTTCCGCACCCCCCTAACCCCCCCCCAAGCCTGTCCCTCTATTCCCGCACCCCCTTAATTATTCCGTTCTTACCGGATACCTTTGTTTCATGACGCATCTTTTAAAATGTTTCTTCCTTTTTTTCTTTTCTTTTTTATTAGTAACACCCCAATCCTCATTATTAGGGAAAGTCAACACCCACCCCCCCACCCCCATAGGGCTCGCACCCCCCTCTACGGCCCCGTCACACCACAAACCTTCCGTCAAATTCAAGAACATCGATCCGTGGTGTATGTTGTTGTCACGGTCGAGATGGTTGTTGTAATGTATAGTAGTGTGTCTTTCATTCTTCCATTTATCTTTGTTATCATAATAATAATAAGAAATAATACTGTACTGTACAAAGCTTGGAAGACAATACTGTAGTGTAGCATTGTCCATTCATTAACTACTGTAACAGATTCTTTTCTTTTAAAAGTATACTGTAGGCTACTGTACTGTTATAACCATGACTTAAACACTACTAAGGCTGGAAAATAATTAAAAGAATTGACCGAAACTATTTTATTGCATTTGAAATGACAACAATATTTACATATCTGCAAGGATGGCATGTCAGCTGGTGGGTGACATGTTACAAAGCGACTGACTTTGTGACCTAAGTACGTTGGCTGAGATCATCCGGTCACAGGTGTGGCCAGGGGTCTGTGTGCCGCACCCACCCTAATGCTCCTTCTTTTACATTTTTGGCTTGCCGACAATTCATCAAGAGCTCTTTCATCTCCCTTAAATATGCTGCCTTGAGTGTACCCTCTCTCTTACCCTGCACTCTGTGAACCACCTCAAACACAGTGTTCTAAACTGAGGGAGTACCATGTATAGTGCCTCACACAGCATCTTATGATGAAAATGAGTTAGTGAGTAAAGAATAATGGAAACCCATCAACTTGGCCTGTCTGATGAAACAAAAAATAAATGTAAATAATAGTGTGCAAGTCTCTTTAGTTTATATTATACCTTAATCATGTCAAACCTTTTCAATTCATAAAGACTTAAATACATTTACATAGGCAACTGTATATGGTACTCCAGACATGGGAGAGGCAGTACGAGGCAAGTGGGTAGAGAAAGGTGAGGTGAGTGGTTACCCAGGATTAGCCCAGTCACCACCTGCCCCTCATGTGTCACTCAAGAAGCATAGCAGCGGCGGTGACACTCCACACCTTAGCGACCTTTGTCTCTTGTACGTACTGCTGGAGAAAGTTCTGTAGGCTATACACGTTGTAAAGGCAATATTCCTCACCCAACAACACATCTCCAAAAATCCAAACCCAGTCAGTGTGAGACCAGTAAGTGTTGAACCATCAGGTAGTAGTATTGATGAGGAGAGTACACAGCATAAGTCTTGATCTAGGAAATGACCACAACTGGTACAATGGCTACAAAGACTTTAATACTGTACGTGGTCGTAAGAGTCAGAGTAGAAGGAAAGTATTTCAAGCTTACTACTGTCTCATTTAATTAAAGGGTTGATTGAAGGTTGGATTATGTGGGTAGCTGTATTGTAGCACTCAGAAATTTCTCCAACAGTACCTCCTAATGGCTCAATTCCACACTATTAATATATGAGGCATTACAACTTCATTACCTTGATTACTCAGGTACCACAGTTAAAGTGTGGATGAACTTCTTACACAATCTATTATGAAAAATTTGAGAGTACTGACAAGAAACAGTCAACTTACAGTCGAGAATGTAGCTATGATGGGATGGCCTTTACAAAACTACAAGAGAAAATATAATACTGAAGCGACATCCTGATGGTGAGATATCATTGGTCTGTTGGGACAAAGATCTCAAAGGTGGAGGAGGTGCACTCATTGAAGGTATACAAGGTGAGGTAGCACTCTATGGCCACAACAACTTTATACCCAACTTCACCTACAGCAAGAGATACAGTGATGTATGTCTACTACTGCAACACAGATTAACTGGTATATGATTACACCTGGAACACAGATGAAATGGCACAGAACTACATCTGTAATTCAAATGCAGATACAGTATTATATGAAACTACATTTGGATAACAGGTGAAGAGATACTTGTATACATCTGTATCAAGAAGAATACACAGCAAAATCTGTCCGAGATGAAGGATTACATACCCACTCTTGCCCAGGTAGAGAGAGATATACTATAAACTGCAAGGCTTACACCTCCAACCATGCCTAGTGGAGCATACTGTATACTGCACTTCCTTCAGGGAAAGGGATACATACTCATAATTACACCTGCCACAGGAGATGAATCCCTCTACACCTGTCTTTGGAGAAGAGAAATGTGGGTGCCCTAGCCTCATGTGACAATGTATGATCCAAAAAATGTATCCGTCCTCCATTGTCCGATATGTTTGCAATAGAACAAACAAACTCTATGAATCACAAATGGTGATGAGAATGTCTGCCCACTGTTCTATAATTTATAAGAGCAAGGAGACAGATACTTTTTTCAGCATACACTCACATCATATCTGCCTCAGATGAAGTAGTAAACATCCACACTAGCCTCAAGTGAAGGTGAACACCAGCCATGCTTCAGATGAACAACACACACACACCCACACTTGCCAAATTAGCAGTTTCCCATGGCTGATAACGTAATGTTCAGTGTTTGAGGTACTTTTATGGAGTATCTACATGTCAGTTGAAAAGTGATTTGTTTGTGTGCAATAAAACCATCATTACAAACTGTATTTTCCCCAAGTAACTTGTCCAAACATCCAACATTTCATCTATCTACCAGGAAACTACACTAAACTGGCCTCAATGCACACCCTCACCTGGCAGAGTCTCATGAAGGTAATGACAAATGCTGCAGCCCTTCCCTCCCTCCCTAAGTTCAGTGATGACGTCAACTCTCACAAGTGACATTATGAAAACAAGGGGTGGCACTGCATCTCCCACTCATCCATACGATCAAAAATTGAGGAAGGCATGATGCCAACCCACTGTAAACAGCTATATCATTTAACTTTAGACTGAGTGGTTCCTTTTGGTAAACATAATCTAGTGCTAACTGTTACTCATCTTGGCAAGGATATAAAGGTACAGTACCTCCCCTCATTTTAGCAATACCACTCTTAGCCGGAACCCAGACCTTGTGCATGTCTTCAGACAAATAATATCCCACTCAGGGCAATCAAAGCATGGTTTGTGATAATGGGGTGACAGGTACACAGTGAAAAATAAAAGAACAAATCAAAATTCTAAGATTTCAGAAATCTAATCTCAGCAGATTCCTGACATCATTTTACCTAATTATATTTGATTTTTGTTTTAGACACACCTGATATATAAAATAACTTTTGATATTAAATTAATATATACCTATAATAAAATAAGTACAATAAAAAAATACATGATTCAGTCAAACTCAGATTGTAATGAAAAAGTGCAACTGCAACAGTCACTTTACAACTTTGTGAGGGTGCGTAGTCAAATTTTTACAAAATATAAGCCTCACAACTGTTCAATCTAGGGAAAAACTCTATCCATAAACTTAACAGCCAAATGGTCTGGGCATGGTACTCCACTTACACTGCAGCTCATGCCAAGTTTAACAAAAGAAATTATACATGTCACAAGAGCTTGTAGAATGTCCATTATTCTAAGACATGTCAGACAAAGGCAGTAAAATGCTTTGATGTCCTTTTATATAATGAATCATGATGGAGTTAACAATTATGAGACTTTGGTAAATGGCTGTTAAGGCTCATATCCACTTTTAAGAAGTTGGAATAAAAAACAGCTTATACAAATTACCAAACACTCATAATTTATGATGAGGTCACATATGCACAAACTTCTATTTTTTGCATTACAAAACCTCTTGTACCAAAAATCAGTGAAAACACTCTGTCTTTAAAATAGAGGATAAATTTGTACACTCTTACTTGAACAAGCCTTTACAAAATATGTCTTCTGGAAAAGATATTACACTACACAACCTATGTTTTCACTGACTTCATGGGCACTTGGAAGGGCAACTCCTGGCCATCCCACAGCAATCATTTCATATTTTATAAATTTTAGGTCACATTTTACAAAACTTCTATGATACACTTGAATTAAACTTTACCTCCAAAAATTCTTGAAAAGGATTAATCTTATTTAATTACTTGATAGAAATGATCACATGTGGTTTAGTAGAAGAGCAAAATCCCTCCATTTCCTTTACATGATGGACTAGTACCTACAAGTTTGTACACTGGCGAACATGTAGCACGCACTTGAGGAAGGACCTGTGTGTGTCCAGCTTGCTTGCTTGCTTGCTTGCCGTGCCACCGCCGCTACTGCTGCTGCTGCCTGCCACCTAAAGCGCACTTTACTGCTGCTACTGCACCACTCTGGCTGGCTGGAGCGGTTCAAAGAGGAGCAATTGTATTTTTACTGCTGCTGTTTCTCTGCCCCACGGGTTGGAGCAGTACAGAACTATATGGTACTGTAGCAGTGCAGGAGGACGCAGTAAAACACGCTTTTTTAAACACAACCAGAGAAGCACACCCTTCTTTGACCACCAGCATTTGTTGTTTAATACTTTGGCAGGATATACTGAATGAAACTGCTCAACCTCTGATAAATGGTTGTTTTTAGAAGAAACACCACTGACAGAGCTGGGACTACAACCCACGCCTGGCTGAGCACATTTAACACGCTGTCTTTGTCTCATTCTCCCTCTTACTTGGAGTGGAGTGGTTCTCGGTGCGGGGGACACAGCATAGGGCCTTCGTTTTTGTTTGCTCTTTGGTTGGTTTTGCCATACAGAATCAGATGATCAAAAAATGCAGTAATTGGAAGGAAATTCACCCAAAGAGATGTCATATCCCTGAAGAGACTCCAGAATATAACATCAATCACTAGAAACTGTTCAAGTAAAAAAAATAAAATAAAATAATAATAATAATAATAATAAATAAAAAAAAAATAAAGGAGAGGATGATAAATGAATTACACAATAAATAAATAAACACGCGAGAAGTGGATATGAAAGTTTGGGGCTCTGCAAAAATACCTGAGAATCAATGGGTGAAGATCATATTGTACAAAATTATAGTAATGTAGGGCAAAACCAACTGACATATTATTTTTCTATTGACAGGGCAAATGACGCATTGTTGCACATTCAGCAAAATGTCTTTCTTGTCCTATGCTGCACAATATATAAAAATAGTTTACAGTTTTGTGTTTCTTTCAGTGTGAATATTTTTCATGACTACATCTCCCAATCTTAAAAAAAAGGACTAAGGTCAGTATCAATTTAAGACCTCCACAAAATGATAAAATGAACAATAACATTAATACTGCATAGCTATTACACTTTTACCATTTTTTTTTTTTCACAAATTTTCTTTTGTTTTTTTGCAAACTGGTGAGGCCCGAGCCTGGTGTGCCGTTGTGCCTGAGGTCCATACAATATAATACTGGTGAGGTCCGGACACACACACACACACACCCACCCAGAGTCCCATATAAACGATGATGATGGAAGAGTAAGGCGGGTATCGCACTAGCACATTTTCCTTCGTCCTCTGGCCAGTCTAAGGCTTTCTCTTCCATCCTCCTGTTTTCAAAAGGGTTAGACGATGAAGGAAAGAGGTGCTAGTGTGATAGAACCTTAAGGCATGGAGAGTGTCAAGTGTCACACCGATGCATCTTTCTTTCATATTTGTTGTTGCTGTTTTCAGGCACCACAACCAGGAAGGGGGGGGGGGGGGAAGAGGGGGATTGCCAACACAAATGAGTTTCTTTCCTTGTTTGTTTTTTTCTCATCTCATATCTTCAGGTATGAATAAGTTATGTTTTGGCTGCGGATGCAGAACACTGATCACTAACATAATTGGTTATAGGGAAGGTTGATATAGTGTTGGTGAATAAGGTGGATGAGTGAGTGAAGTGAGGAAACATTTTATGGATATGGTGATTGATTCATACAGCTATATGAAAGATGACAAACAAATTCTTTGTAATGCAAGGAATAATCTATAACCCTACTTCCACCATTTACCATCCATGGCTACAATAACTTAATGCAGCCACCTCACCAAGACACTTGCACCACACCACAGCCAGTCTTCTGAATAAAAGGAGTTTGTTCATCACAAATAGAAAGCTTTGTACAAGTAACTTGGCACAAATAGGGACTTGTAGTTCAAAATTCCACACGAATGAGTTAGGAGGCTTTTTTGTACATCTAAGATACCCAAACAAAAATGACCTATACATAACTTGAGAACCACCATGTTCCTATTTTACCATGACAGGACAGTACTTACATATACTTTACCACAACTTTGAACTTCAGGACCCACTTCACAGTGAGGACACAGTTAAATCTGCTTAGTAGGTAGATGAAAAAGACCGCTCAAAGAGGGGTCTTTGGCAATGACTCTTTGGTACTGCTTAAACAGTAGCAAAATACAGTATTGTCAATGACAGCCCCTCCCCAAATGGCATTTTCTTTCAAATCCATTTACTTCATCCAGCCACTCCAAGCTGGTTATACAGAGTTAGGCACATGAGCTCTGTCATCATTATAAATCCTGACCACACCCTCCACAGGCAGTGCAGTCTCTCAGATCTATAAACTAATATTTGGGATAATGGGTAGTAAGATTAAAGCCAGTCTGACAACATTTCTAGTCTGTCCAACACATCTGCACCTGAAGTATGAGAGTGAGAGAATGAGAGGAAGAATTTGGCAGAGGTGGTGAATGTAGTAGTGGGGACTGGTGGTGATGGTGATAAGTGACAATGGTGGTGGTGGTGGTGGTAGGGGACGCTGAGTCCTACTATTATTCAGATGATGGTGGTACGGTAGTGGTGGAGGTGGTGACCATGGTGGTGTAGATGGTAGCTGTGATGGTAGTGGTGGTGGGGGACCCTGGATGAGTCCTAGTGTAGTCCAGGTGGTGGAGGTGGAATGTAGCACTTCAGCTCTTGTCACGACGGCCGTTCTTGTTGTGGTGTGCTGGAGGCTAATACTTGGCAATAACACTATATGATATGGCAAGTCCTCATCATTTAATCAGTACACTACATTACTCTTATTTTCATTTGCAGTTTTTTGGACCATTCACTGATATTTATGGACAATAATAAAATAATAATAATTATTATAATAATTAGGACTGTACACTATATAACACTTCTACAGGAATGCTTTATATATACAGCACTGTTGTGAGGCACCGAACCCACACACACACACACACCCTTAATGTTCACCCTAGTCTATCAAAGAGGCAAATTCACCAAAGTCAACAAAAAAGTCTGGTGCTGCGGTGTTGCCACTAGCATTGGGTGGGTTGGGTGTGGAGGGCTGAGATGTCCGTACACTGCTATTACTGTCGTTGGCTGGCCGTTGATTGGCCACTGAGGTCTGAGGTGCATTTGGTCCATTGTTGACTGGTGTGGGGCTACCCTTCACTCTGCTCATGGCAGCCATACTGGTCTGAGTGCCACTGCCTCCAGGCCCTGGCATGGACTGCACCTGGGACATGGGGCTAGGGTTAGGGCGGGTGCCGGGGGGACCACTGGCCCCTGGGTTCATTCCCCCAGGGGGTGCATTTATACTGTTGGAATTAGTATTCATACCAGTAGGGTTTGGATTCATATTTCCTGGGGTTTGGTTCATAGCACTAGGGTTCTGGTTTATTCCACTAGTAGTTTGGTTCATACCACCTGGGTTTGGGTTCATTCCACCTGGGTTTGGGTTCATACCACCTGGGTTAGGGTTCATACTAGTGGGATTTGGGTTGATATTACCAGCATTTTGGTTCTGGTTCATGGCAGGTGCAGTCTGGTTGATGCCCCCTGGTGAACCCCTGTTAATTGGTCCTGAGGTGGTGCCAGGAGTCTGTCCAGCCATGTTGGCCCCAGCCCCTGTGGTCTGGCTACCCTGTTGTCCCTGCTGCTGACCCATCCCAGGGTTACTCAAGGGTCGGGCAGGGCCCCCCTGACCCATGCCAGGATTACTGAGGGGTCGAGCAGGGCCTCCTTGACCCATAGTTGCTGGACTGCGAGGATGCATCTGGCCCATAGTGGCTGGGGACCGGGGGTGGGCCATACCTCCCATATTAGCTGGGCTAGAAGCCTGTCCAGGGCCACTCATTTGACCCATGTTGACTGGACTGGCTCCACCCATCTGACCTCTGTTGGCAGGACTCATAGGATGACCTGGTCCACTCATACCAGCCATGGCTGCTGGACTACGAGCTCCTGTCATACCAGCCATGGCTGCTTGGTTTCTGGCCTGAGCTGCAGGGTTACCCATCATCTGGTTGGGTCCAGGTGGCATCTGTGCCATAGTGGTCATCTGACCTTGCTGACCAGGGTACTGTGATGTCACCTGACCTCCTCCCATCCCTCCTGCCTGACTCATGTGGATACCCATCCGCACCTGAAACACAAAAACATATTAGTATTGGATTTTTCATTCTGTACACCACAGGAAGAGGTTCACTATTTGCCACTTAATATTTTAACTACTATTTACAATTCTTTCCTCATGCAGTAAATCTGTAACATCACACTCTCACCACTCTCACAAAAAAAAAAAAAAATGATGGCACAAATTTGATGTATCTGTCTTCTACAATACATGCCGATAATTTCTCTTCTCATGAACACAGTTGGTAAACTCCTCAGATTCATAGTTTTGCTAACAGACAGAAGCATCTTCATGATTCCATGAATCTATAGGGAAGGACAAATTTGACAAATAAACAAAATAAATATTGTTGACATATCTGCACTGATTTGGGTATCACATCAAATCTGTGGTTTTATCACTCTGTACATAATAAACAACACACACATGTGACTGACATTCCCTCTTAATCTAATGATGGTATACACACATTTGGAAACAACTATAATACACATCTGCACTACAGTACAATTCCCCTTACAAGTATTTTAGACCCTTTGGTTCAACTGGCATGGAAGTAAATCAAAAGTACAGATACATATGAAATTGCAGAAATTTTCTCTACCTGCTTTTAAATTTTCACAGTGAGTACGGCAAAATGGTACTTGTTAAAGCAATAGAATCGATAATATAATTTTCATCCGTGCAAACCATTCTACTAACACACTTCCCTAAAAAGTTGTTGCAAACATAGGAAATTTACAATACTGAACCAAGAAAATGTTCTATGGTAAATTGTCCAGATATGTCACACACTTCTCCCAGTGTTCCACATATATTTAAGTAACATAAAGTGGTCTGGACACATTGGGGGGGATTGGACTGGAGGCATAATTTCCCAATACTGTTTTTAATAATGCTGCATAAAAAAAAAAAAGTATGAAAATAATAGAGAACAAAGAAAATCTTCACTGTGTCGCAAATTTAGTCAATCAATTCTGGCTTATGTCAAGGGGTTTTATTCAATTGAAGACACCCTCAGAGGTAAAGGGTTCATTAGTTTACTTAGTGCCAGAATGACCAACTGACAACTTCATGCATGTTCCTGGTAAACATGACAACGACCGAGGAGGATGGTGTACAGTACTGTAGGTGGTTCATGCTGTTTGTAATTTAGGTGCCTTGTGCTTCACCTGCAGTCAAAATGACCAAAGTATCTTTACTGAATGTTAACTCAATTTTGCTTTGTGGTATGAATTCCATACAATCATTTTGTTCATCAAAATGCAACAGTGGAAGTAACTTCTTCAGTAAAGCAATTTAAGTATATCTTACTGTGTTATGCCAAGAACTGTCAGACCAGAAACTGTGTTTCTGTTCTGATACACTTCATACAATCATTTTGTTACCTTTTTAACACTTGTTGTCTTCTGTTTCTTGGCTGATTCTGCCTGTAATATCAAGATAAAGTTTTATTCTCTAATAATATCATGGTCAAGGCTTAAATATAGTCCTTAACCCTTAACATCATTTGGAATGAAGGTGAACTGCACTAAACACACATAAAGTATAACTGAGAATATAATGCAGATTTCACACGAGGCTATCCCTATGACTGAAGAAATTATCAGACATTAAATGGAAGCATGTACAGTCATAAGATATAACTTTCTGTACTCAGTTTTGACGATGCGGGCTCTCATCTACAAGAGACATGGAGGTTAAGTGGTCTGGATTCCTGTACCTCCCTTGGCAGTAAAGTCAGCACTGAACCCCTACAGTACATACTATATTTCTCCTCTGGTCACAAATGAACACATCATCACAAACATTAGTCAGCTTGTTTGGAAGGACCGTATGCAAGGATAGTCAAGGGTCACAGGTGATGACATTGGCCAGTAATACAGTTCAGTATTGAGTCTATGAAACCTTTGCACTAGTCACTGTCCTTGCCTAGCTCATTCATTTTCTTGATATGCACTTAGTCAGAAGAGACAAGTGGGACAATGAAAGGTTGTCAGTGGGTTGGTGAGAGGATCTGCTACACTTTCCAAACAAATACATTTTACAGTTGCTCATAAAATTACTGTACTTGAAAAAACTGAGGTCTGGTGGTTGTGGAAACAAGCCATATTACTTTTGTTATAATTAAGTAATATTCACACATTATTCCAGTCATATCATATTGTTTCAAGCAACATTGTTCACATAATAGTTGAGCAGCTGTAAATCTCTATCCAATTACTGACCTAGACTACAGTATACTGTATATATTTTCCCCAGGGATATTTGAGTACTCCAGGGTACCAGGGGAAACAAACACCTGTCTCATTTCTTTTGCTACCATTCAAGAGGACAAAACCCGTGACATAGTGAGCCAGTGCCTGATTGCTATGGTAGTAATGTATAGTTAAAAGTGCTAACAGTGTTATATTGTAAATGCCATAATTTGTCCATATGCCTGGTTAAGAATATTATAGTATGGAATAAATTGGTTAGCTTGGGACCTTGAGTTATCATTACTGGAGAATGAAGGAAATTATTTAATGGAATCTATAATCCCAAACAATCAATTTCCTGGTACAGTAATGCTTATAACATAATACAGTACCACAATCTCTGCACTGTATATGGACAAACTGTGCATTATACAATTGTGTAGCAGCAACAGAATTAAAGATAAATGAGACAACTGATTCCTGCAAACTATGCCATGACACAAAACAATCCATCTATATGAATGCAATGTGCTTTTTAAGTTTATATTTTAATTTTTTGGCCAATTTTGGAAGAATCAGCAGCCACCATTTTGCAGACATTATCATACTCCCTTAACCCTAAAGATAAGAGTAGATTATACATACCTGTCCCTGCTGAGTCATGGCTACCATATTGCCTTGCATTCTGGGTCCTTGCATACCAGGGGCACCTTGCATTCCTGCTCCCTGCATTCCTGGGCCAGCCTGCATCCCTGGTCCACCTTGCATTCCTGGACCTCCCTGCATGCCTGGACCACCTTGCATACCAGCTCCTGGCATCCCTGGTCCAGGCTGCATCCCTGGTCCACCTTGCATGCCTGGACCTCCCTGCATGCCTGGACCAGGCTGCATCCCTGGCCCTGGTTGCATCCCAGGGCCACCTTGCATCCCAGGTCCTTGTTGCATGGCCATAATATTCAACATCTGAGGCCTTTGGATCCCAATCAACTGGCCACCCTGGTTCATCATGCCTCCTGTAAACACAAATACAAAGGTTACTTTCTACAATATTGTATACAGAATAAACATTGACTAAGGTATAGAATAGTACTGTGTGGCATTTACACACAACTTTATAGCAAATTGTAACAGTTTACTGTATAGTGTTCCTTGGAGTGTCCTATCCACCACAATGAGTGTTTTTTTATAAGGTAGGGGGCACTACTCCACCACTATAGGTGTCATAAATCCCTTGATATCCGGGGAAGTGGTAGACATCTTATGTTAATTTAACTTCATTTTGTAAGGTTGTGTTAGAAATCAAGGATTGTAACTATACCTTGTTGAGGCTGCTGCTGAGGGTATCCTGGTCTCATGGGTGCAATCATCTGCATATTGCCGGTACTGCCCTGCATCATGATCTGCCGCCACTCTGGCCTTGAGGGTGGCATCTGGGTTCCAATGTTAAGGCCACCAGGTCCTGGGCCGATGTTAACGTTGGGAGGGCGGGGACGCTGCAGTAAGTTGCCGTTACCCATAGGAGTGCGACTAACCATACCAATGTTACCGGCACTGCTCACCTGACCCATGGTATTGTTCATGTTACTCGCTGACATGGTGCCCACACTCATGGTAGGCATGGTAGCCCCAGCCATTGTATTGCTTGGCATACTGGGGGAGGGGTTGATGCTGGTTGTGGGTACCATACCAGGCTTCATGGTGGGCATGTTTGGTGGTAGTGTTTGTTGTGTCATACCACCCATCATTTGACCAGAACCCATGTTAACCATAGGACCACTGACCATGCCCGGCCTCATGTTGGGACGCATACCAGGATAACTCATTTGACCCATGCCCTGTCCCATTTGGGTCATAGCCTGAGGTATTGGCTGACCCATCATCTGCTGCTGTTGCTGCATGAGGGTCACTTGTCGGTATTCTGGTGGAGGTGGTCGTGAGATCATCTGTCCAGCTCCAGGGTTCACGTGTCTCATCATACCTCCAGGACCCATCATTTGTTGACCTGGGTACCTTGGTGGTTGACCCTGACCCATTCCATACTGGCTACTCATCTGACTCTGGTAGAACATTTCATTACTCATCTTGCCATCTGCTCCCATCTGGCCTCCAAGCTGTAAAGAGGGAAAAAACACAATCAAAATAAGAGAAGCAAGGCTATCCCTCTAGAAAAGATTTATAGGTTTGTAGGTAACTTCCCTGAAGGGTTGGCCAAGGCAGAAAAGTTATAACTTTTCCATCTCATTTGGCAATGTTTTACTGGGGTCTTTCCTAATTGAATTAACATACCTACTTGCTCAAATCAAGTAACTGGACCTCTGTATCAGTGAAACCCTATTAATTGGAACATAGTGATGTGTGGCTCTCCCTTATATGGTACATTATTACATTCATCACCAAACAAATATTAAAGGGTACGGTAATTATCCTTACTGGTAAACCTCCAATAAACAGGATATGGTCATACCAAAACAAAAAACTCCTTATCATTTCCTGGTAATACAAGCCTTGTATTATACTAATAAGTATAGGACCAGCCCCAAAATCAGGGCACGTGGGTCATAGTTTCCTATAAGTTTCAAGCAACTGTTTTTGTTAGTGAAAAATATAAAATTACAAAATTACACTGTTCATGACACACACTGACCTGTGCTCCACCTGGGATGGGTGACGGTCCTCCAGCTTGAGAGCCCGGTGGGATAGGAGAAGGCCCACGTGGTCCACCAGGGTAAGGACCTCGGACCCCAGTGCCCATTGCCCCTGCCATTTGGTACTGCTGAGGATTGAGTCCCCCTGGTTGGGAGGCATTTGGATACGAGCCCATTGGTGACATGCGGTTTTGGTAGGGCACCATCCCAGCAGGTATCTGGCCTTGCTGTTGTGCTCCTGGTTGTTGTTGATTGGGTTGTTGCTGTTGCTGTTGTTGCTGCTGTTGTTGTTGTTGCTGTTGCTGCTGCTGCTGTTGTTGTTGTTGCTGCTGTTGCTGCTGCTGGGGATTTTGCTGTTGTGGCTGTTGTTGCTGCTGAGATTGGTGGTGCTGTTGCTGCTGTTGTTGTTGTTGCTGTTGCTGTTGCTGGGCCATTTGTTGCTGCATTAATTGCTGGCGCTTTTTCATTTCCTCGCTCATACCGCTATTTTGATTATTGTACATTGGATTAGTTTGATTCATGTTGCTACTGTACATTTGATTACCAATACCACCAGGCTGCCCCATCATCCCACCAGGGGGTCCAGAGGCAGGGTTATTCATGTTGTTCAGTTGGTACTCGGTGAAGCCCGGACGTACGCTGTTGGTTCCTGTGGCCACCATCTTGATCTGGTGCTGTTCAGCCATCTGTTTCAACGTCTGGGCAGCAGGGATCATGTCCGCAGACTGACCCATATTCATACGCATTTTTGGCACATTGCTGGGGGTTGAGTAGGGGGTTGGAGAGCCAGAAGTGGTCGAGGTGGAGGTGGGGTTAAATGAGGTTGATGGGAAAGAGGTAGGTGGGGTGGAGGTATGGGAGACTGGGGGAGTACCTGGGTACTGGGAAAACACGGGAGAGGCAGAGGTGGTCGGAGTGCCACCTGACTTGTTCATATTCACTTGGGGACTTTGGGCATTGGCATTACCACTTGCTACACCACTGTCACTACTAACACTAGAGGGTTCATTGTCAAACAAATTGTCCACAGATTCCTCTTTCACAAAGTCACCTAAACCAGAATTGCTATTTTCTTGTTTCATACTATCAAAGTCTAAGTCACTCATAAACTGGTCAAAATTGATACCCATGTCTTCAATGTCACCAATATTGGGTAAGTCTTCAAACTCATCAAGAAGAGCAATGTCCAGGTCCTGTTGTTCCTTCTTGACATCATCCAAGGGCGGTCCATTGGTGGCTGCGGTGGCCCCTGCCGGCACTGGGGAGTCATTTTTCTTAATGTTGGGCATTTGTTGCACCATCTGGAAGTCACTGATGTCTCCAGAGGTAGACTGTGAAGCCCCTGGGTGTAGCCCCGAGCCATGAGGTGGCTGGGGGGGCCCAGTGTGGGAGGGAGGGCCATGCAAGGGGCCACCATGGGCGGGGCCACCATTGTTGAGCCGCTGCTTCTTGGCCGCTGGCTCATTCTCGTGGGAGTCGCCAGATGACGTGGTTTGGTCGTGACCACGCGCTAACATCTTTGATTGCTGCAATAGTGAAAACATTTAATTAATACTAAAATTCTGAGTTTCATTTCTATCGTCTACCCCTGATCCTCTATTGGTTTACCTCTCTTTTCTTCTACAGTTATTAGAAAAAGTGATAAAGTTTGCTGCTTTAACACCAATTCCAGGATTGACTCGATAAGTTGCTTAAACGCAACACACTTGCAGATTTTCCTCTGGTCAATTCAAAGTTGCATCCATCCACTAGTACAGTCACATTCTGAAATTGTGTGGCCTCTGGTTTGATGGTGAACATTAGATAATAATATTGTCATGAATGAAAAATAAATGTTTTGTGACTACTATTTTCAAGACTTACAGTCAAACAGAAGAAACATAGTGTACTATCATACCAGAGGCAATATAACTTTAAACTTCAATGCAACTATATTTCAGCGAATCTGAGTGATAGAAAATTGACCCAATGACAAAGGTGGAAGAAAATATAGGCTAGTGTGATAAACTCTTCACTCACTGTACAAACAAGGTACTGTATTGTGTATCTATTCCACCTCAGTCACCTAAGGTAGGTTTTGTATTAGAGTACTGTAGTCTATACAGTATACTATGGTATGTCACAAATGCTACTTTTCCCTGTGTACTGTTGGTACTATAAACAGTAATTAGTAAACAATACAGAAAACTTACCCCCATTGTGCCTAATAGTGAAGAATTGTCCTGCTTTTTGCTATCAGTGGACTTCTTATTGGTCTTCTTTGCTTTGGATTCAATGTGTCGCTGTTTGAGCAGAAGTGTCTGTTTCTGCTGCTCTGTGTAAAGAGTTTGGATGGAGGAGTCAAACCGAGAGGTGACGGAGTTGTGGTTTTGGCGATAATGTCCAAGACGACGCTTCAGCCGGTCAACAACAACTTGTCTGCCCTGCTGGAAGTCGGCCATATTATCAGGGGCAGCCCCCCCAGCAAGTGCCGTGCCCCCGCCCACCCCTGCCACCGTGGCGGAATGACGGGAGCCACACAAGAACAGCCAGCTTAAACCACTTACACCACGTCACCTAGGCTAAAAAAAATATCTTGTGGGGACAGCAGAATAAACGTTAACTTGCCGAAGCAGGGGCGTCCTCTGTACGCCTCCTTGTTTTTCTGTATTCACTTCCAAAACAATAATAACTACGGTCAGTTTTTGTTATACAGAAAAGTCTATGATATTGTTTTCAGTGCCATTAAAATTTCTCTAGCCTTAAGGCAAATACTTGAGGTACTATAATGCTTTCTTTTGCAAGTTCAACACAGTTGCACCACAGTCCACACATACCGTAGGCCACAACATTATCACAAAGTTAGCGGTAATGCACTTAGTTTCTCAGCTGGTCAACCCAGCAAGAGCAGAAGGAGCAGAGACAAGTAGGGGGCAGCAGTGGCCGAAGCCCCCTGCTGCAGCCACACCAGGCGGCCAAGCAGGCAGGCCAGGTACAGTGACCACACTAAGCGGGTAGAAGGAACCTCGGAGGTTCACGCGGGAAGACCAGCACAGGAGGAGCATACTCGGGGGCTGCCACTACGGTCAGCTGCCACCGCCACCACCACACCTCACGCATCTTGACCACACCTGTAAATAAAAGATTAGGTTAGTAATTATTTTAATATCTCACTACACTAACATTCAACTACTACAACAGTATAATAATATAAAAGTTAACATGAATTATTCTGGACCTATAAGTACAACAATTATATTCTGATGTCTTTCTTGAAGTTCTACCTGTCATAATTCAGTAAAGGAAGGCTTTGTGTAGTTGGCGTTATAATTTGTGTATCAACTGGTTCGTACTGGTTCCATATTTTCCAGCAATAAGTTACATAGCCACTTATCTATGACATAATACATGAAATAAGTGTCTATGCAAATTACTGTACATAAAATGATATAGTACTTGGGTTCTGTATATATATTACTACCTTTGGCTTTCTACATAAAACAAATCAAGTACTAATACACACTAGACCTGAATGTGGTGCCCCTTCTGAGTGTTGTGTGCAGGTGTGTGTGACTGTATATAGTTAGTGCAAGGTGTGAGGGAAGGTGTGGAAGGGTAACGTAACCAAGCTCCAGTCACAAAGCATTATCTTATCTCTCTCTCTCTCTCTCTCTCTCTCTCTATCTCTCTCTCTCTCTCTCTCTCTCTCTCTCTCTCTATGATTTCACATTATTAGACAACTTTGTTCATTTACAACATTAATGTTTATTTCATAATATTTGTCATACTGCACATCTTCCTCCACCCAAAAGCACTTCCACAGCCCACAATAGAGCATTATATTGTTCTTGAATGTGGTACAAATAAACCAATACATACAAGTCTACAAATGTTTATAATACTGTACCCTACTTCCTTTCAAAACCACTGGCAAGACTTGGGAAAACAGCTGAAATAATTATGTTTGACTTTGTGGCCTCATTTTGTACCAGTAGGCTGTACTTAAGGGGGTAATTCACTTTTGTTACACTGGAATGCTATGATTCCTCCAAAGTATGCCAGGAAACAGGACCAGATGAAGAAAAATAATGGTATTCTGTTGCTTGGAATAGTTTGGACGGATCAGTTACTACAGATTTGCCAACACTGTAAGTTGCTTCCACCTTAACCAGTTGAAAATTGATTCCCATATGAAACTTTTAACGGGGACTCTTATGCTATAGTTTGCAGGGTCAGTGTCTTCAAGGTCTGAATCTAAAATGCTAATATTTCTCGGAGCGTCGACATACCTCGCGGACACTTTACATAACATGGTGTCAAACTCTACAGAACAAAGTCAGAATCCACACACACACAAAGACACACAATCATGTTCCTCGGTGGGGTTATACAGTGGGATATGGGGTTTAGTCAGTGGGATATGGGGTTTAGTTAGTGGGATATGGGGTTTAGTTAGTGGGGATATGGGGTTTAGTTAGTGGGATATGGGGTTTAGTTAGTGGGATATGGGGTTTAGTCAGTGGGATATGGGGTTTAGTCAGTGGGATATGGGGTTTAGTTAGTGGGATATGGGGTTTAGTTAGTGGGATATGGGGTTTAGTTAGTGGGATATGGGGTTTAGTCAGTGGGATATGGGGTTTAGTTAGTGGGATATGGGGTTTAGTTAGTGGGATATGGGGTTTAGTCAGTGGGATATGGAGTTTAGTTAGTGGGATATGGGGTTTAGTTAGTGGGATATGGGGTTTAGTTAGTGGGATATGGGGTTTAGTTAGTGGGATATGGGGTTTAGTCAGTGGGATATGGGGTTTAGTCAGTGGGATATGGGGTTTAGTCAGTGGGATATGGGGTTTAGTTAGTGGGATATGGGGTTTAGTTAGTGGGATATGGGGTTTAGTTAGTGGGGATATGGGGTTTAGTTAGTGGGGATATGGGGTTTAGTTAGTGGGATATGGGGTTTAGTAAGTGGGATATGGGGTTTAGTTAGTTAGTGGGGATATGGGGTTTAGTTAGTTAGTGGGGATATGGGGTTTAGTCAGTGGGATATGGGGTTTAGTTAGTGGGATATGGGGTTTAGTAAGCTATAGGGGGATAATTATGCGATGGTTAGAAACATACTCGTACCGTACTGTGAAGATGAACATATCACCACAAGTTCTTATGATACACAAAGCAACCTCTCCTATATTTAGTGGTGATAGTGGACCTACTGTGTGTGTGTGTGTGTGTGTGTGTGTGTGTGTGTGTGCTGAGGCTGACATTTTATATAGGCTACCCTGTAATACTTCCCGAAACCTCTGGCCCTCTGTAACAAAGAATGAAGATACAATTCCAACCCTATAACCAACCTTTCTTTCTCTGTGTGTGTGTGTGTGGGTGTGTGTGTGTTCCTCCTACGAGTGTCATAAGCTAAGAATACCGAGCGAGGAGTAATATGAAGAGAGAGAGAGAGAGAGAGGGCGGCGTGGGTGGGGAAGTGTAGTGGTGGGGTTGATCAGAGCACGGTTGGTTGGTTGGTTGGTTAGGATGGAGAGAAGTAAGGGAGGGGGGTCAGGGGGAAGGAATGAGTGTGAGGAGGGGGGTCTGGGGGAAGGAATGAGTGGGAGGAGGAGAGGGGGGGGGGTGAGAGGGGTAGGTGGACTCAACTCGGAGACATACATACAAGAGTGAGAAGAAGAAGAGAAGAGAAGGGAAGAGGAGGTGGTGTCACTAACCTGCATTTATAACACTATTCAAACTAATCATGACAGCTTTCCAATAGTGCGTTTTAGTGCAAGTGAATGTCTAGTAGCAGGAGTGTGTGAAATAATGATGTGTGTTGAGTGTGTATGTGTATATAAGGAGAGACAAAGGTTGTGTTGTATGGTGACATCTGGCCACCATGGCAGCAACTGTGGCCGGGAACCATATTCTCCAAGTGTGTCTGGTTTTCCAAGCTTGGGTGCTATGTAGGATTATAATGTTTTCTTTATTCTCTCTCTCTTTTAACTCCCTGGATGGATGCTTGTGTTTACATTACTATACAACCCCTGTGTGATGAGCTGCTACAAACCCACGACTAACTTTAGTAGTATAACAAGCTTGATCTGACGTAATCTAATCTTACCGACCTAAATAGCGAATGAACTCATCTCGAACACACTTGGAGATTATACAGTAAGGCCAGAACCAACTACCCCTACCCTTACCCATGCCCTGCCCTGCCCTGCCCTGCCTTGCCCTGCCCTGCCCTGCCCCGCCCTGCCAAGACCGGGAAGGAAGCTCACAAGCCCCAAGGGGAGGAGGGGCGGCCTTTCCTTGTGGGGAGATGAAAGGATGGGGGAGGCAGACAGGCTAGCTGCTACCTTCTGTTGCTTGCGTGTAATGGAGTGAGATGGAGTCAGAAAATTGGAGGTTAATGAGTCCTTCAAATATTGCCACGTAACACCATCACCCATATGGAAGGAGCTTGTTTCGTGGCATGGTCAGGAGAAATCAGAAGCCTCCACCAATTTTCATACACGATCAAGGGGCCCTTAAAATTCTCTATAGAGGCGACAAACACTGAGAAGAGAATGATGTTAATGGATGATGATGTGATTTATATATTGTTTATACTAGATACTATTGATTGGCGTCTAAATAAAGCTTAATTCTTCAACGTGAACGTGTTAATGATAATGGAGAGGGAGTATAATAGGTGATGTTGGAGGCAAGGTTCATTCATTAGTTTTTTTTTTTTTTTTTATATATATATATATATATAATACAGTACAGGTGAAGATAAACAACATTTTATTAAGTTGATGCAAACAAAAAGTCAGTGATGGTGAAAATATGTATAATATTGTATAACATACGACTTATGGCGGCGTTAGCAGTGATGATGGTGATGGTGGTGGAAGGAGAGGTGAAGGTAGCCAGTGTAGGTGTTTGATCCCCTCTCTCTCCCTCTCCCTCCCTCTCTCCTGACCTTGTAGACACTGGCTGCCCCCCCCCCTTCCTCCCCCTTCCCCCACCACGCCCCACCCTCCTCACTGTCCGCACCCCACCACAACTACCACCAACACCATTGCCACTACCACAGTCACACGTTATCACCCATTTGGTAGCCATGGTAGGTATTGTCTTGTTCTACAATTTACAGGGCAGTACTTATGCATTATTTATTTATTTTTGTTCATATTTGTAGGCCAGGCACCTTATAACCAATTTACTTATTTCTACAACCATACTCTTCTTCCACCTTAACACCGCAATACGCATTTTTACAGTATTTCTTTTAACTGTCTTAACTACCAATTCCACTACTACTACTACTACTACTAAGCTTATTTAACTCACCATCTCTTTTCATTATTAATAACTGAATACTGTGAGGACCAAACTACTACTATTACTACTACTATTTTTTTTATAGTACCTCAAACTGAACACTCACAACTACAGTAAAAACAGACAAAACAGATTATTATTATTATTATTACAAGCTGTCACCACACCTTGCCTTACAACACCACCACAACCTTTCACCACACATTGCCTTACAACACCACCACCTACACTATCACCACACCTCGTCATAAACCACTACCATCAAATCCCTTCCTTCTATCACCAGTACCCATTCCTACCATTGTAACTACCACTGCCACCTACCCTACCAGCCAGCCACCACTACCAGCACACATCTTATGTTTCCACTTCACAGTAATGACCTTCCTCGTGTTACAACTCTCTCTCTCTCTCTCTCTCTCTCTCTCTCTCTCTCTCTCTCTTACCTTTTCCTATACACTCTTTCTTATCCAACCCTCTCTCTCTCTCCCACTGGCACTCCCAACCTGTACATGTCAACAAGTCTGTTAAGTCCTTATTGCCTGTCCTCCTTCATTTAAACACACACACACACACCTTACATCAGTCCAGACTACACCCACACCTCACCACTAAAACACACACACACACCTCGGTAACCACACCAACACCTACACACCCTCCTACACCAAAAGACCCTATCATACCATTTAAAGACAACACACACACACACACACACACAACGCTGTATCATCCACTGCCACAACAACCACTGCACCCATCCACACTCAACTTAAACCACCCGGATGCAAACAGGGAGGGAGGGAGTGAGTGGGTGGGAGAGAGGGAGGAGTGAGTGAGTGAGTGGGTGGGTGGGTGGTTGGGAAGCTTACTGTACCACTCTCATCCTCACTTCACACAGACGTAGCTTCTTCTCCTTCTCCTACTCTTTATCAACACACACTTCTTAATATCATCACACCTTCCTTGCCCTCGCCCTCCTCCTCCTCCTCCTCTTTTTCTTTTTTCTCCCCCTCCTCCTTCTCTTTCTCCTCTAACTTCTCCTTCTCTTTCTCCTCCTCCTTCTCTTTCTCCTCCTCTTCATCAACACACACTTCTTAATATCATCACACCTTCTTTGCCCTTCTTCTCCTCCTCCTTCTCTTTCGCCAGTTCTTTTTCTTCAGATCAAAAGGCTTCGCAAGGACCAATAGTTCTGTTGCTGTTTGAAAGTCCATTGTTTGCCTCCTGTGTGTGTGTGTGTGTGTGTGTAAGTGAAGGCCCCTACACTACTCCCCCCCCCCAACATTCCCCCCCACCCCCACCCCTCGTCTCTGTCACTCACGTTTCCTTGTCTCTCGAATCTTCAAGGTAAGAATGTATGTATGTATGTATGTATGTATGTATGTACAGTCACGGTCAATAATCCTGCAACACTTCCCAATGAAAAAGCCTAGAAAAATGGCGCGAAACTACAGCTGTTGTTGTTGTTGTATTTTCGCGCCATTTTGGTCTGTAAATACTGATTGATAAAATTCACTCTCTCGTCTCACTTTCATGCGTCCGATACAAGATTTTTTTCCCTGACTGTAGTATACAATTGCCAGCATTTATAACTGGTACACGAAAAGGATTAACAGCTCTGAATGTACCAGTTATAAGTGCCGGCAACTGTACGTATTTTGATGATTAAGGGGACGTTTGTATACTTTTTCTGACTACATCACGGGGTCCCTTAAGGGGGTGCGGGAATATGGGGACAGGCTTGGGGGGCTTTAGGGGGGCTTTGGGGGGTGCGGGAGTAGGGGACAGGCTTGGGGGGGTTTAGGGGGGTGCTTGGAATAGTTTGGAGGAATGTAAGTTGCTCCAGATTTACCAACCAACACTGCACTATTAGGCTATACTTCCTTAAGGGGGGGTAATTCGCTTTTGTTGTATTGGAGTGTCTTGATTCCTCCAAAGTATACTAGGAAACAAGACCAGATGAGCAAAAATAATGGTGTTCTGTTGGTTGGAATAGTTTGGAGGATTCGGTTGCTCCAGATTTACCAACCAACACTGCACTATTAGGCTACACTTCCTTAATTGAAATATGAGAGAAAAATTTACTTCATTCTTACTACAGTTGCCATACGTCGCCAGAACCTACAAATAATAATACCTACTAACGCTTTCACTACAAGCTATTATTATTATTATTTATTATTAATTATTATTATTATTATTATTATTATTATTCGTGTTTTCTTTGGTCTATTTTCTTAACTGTTTTTGTCACTATTCCATCCTGCTTTGTCTCTGTCTCTGTCTTGTATCTACTGAATATCTCTTGCTTGCTTGCTTGCGTGTGTGTGTGTGCCTGCTTGCCTGTCTGTCTGTCTGTCTGTCTTCCTTTCTTGCAACCCCTCCCTCCCTCCCACCACACAACAGAGGGAGAGGAGAAGAAGAAGAAGGAGGAGAAGGAGGAGGAGGTGGTGTTGTTGACGTGACGATAACGGTACCACACCTCTCCCCCCTCCTCCTACTGCTCTCTCTCTCTCTCTCTCTCTCTCTCTCTCTCTCTCTCTCTCTCTCTCTCTTGTGTGTGTGAGAGAGAGAAGTAGATGAATCTCTATCTCTATCTGTGTGTGTGTGTGTGTGTGTGTGTGAGAGAGAGAGAGAGAAGTAGATGAATCTCTCTCTCTCTCTCTCTCTCTCTCTCTCTCTCTCTCTCTCTCTCTCTCTCTCTCTCTGTGTGTGTGTGTGTGTGTGTGTGTGTGTGTGTGTGTGTGTCCTTATAAGCTTACATATATATGTGTGTGTGTGTGTCCTTTTATGAGAGAGAGATCCAAGGCGAAATCTGCGTAATAATAATAAGTCAAGGAAGAATAAAAATGAAAGACGGGGGAGTTTCAGAAAGACCTAGGGGGGGGGTTCTACAGGAGGGGGTGGGGGGGGGGTTCTACACGAGGGGGTGTGGGGGGGGAGGTTACAGGAAGGAAGGAAGAAAAAGGTCAAGGTAAAAAAGACCTGAACTATCAAGGTAATGTGTACTATAATTTTTTTTTTTATAGGAATGACGTAGGAAGGTTGGTTGGTTGTAATGGAGTGTGTCTAAGGAAGGTAGGAAGGTAGGTAGGTAGGTAGATAGGTAGGATGGATTGATGGAAAGGAAGGTAGATAGGATGGATTGTAGGTAGGTAGGTAGGTAGGATGGATTGATGGAAAGGAAGGTAGGTAGGTAGGATGGATTGATGGAAAGGAAGGTAGGTAGGTAGGAAGGATTGAAGGAAAGGTAGGTAGGTAGGTAGGAAGGATTGAAGGAAAGGAAGGAATGTAGATATGAAAGATAGAAGGAAGGTGCGAAGGAAGGAAGGTAGGTAGGTATGAAGAAGGGAACGTGCGAATGAATGGAGGGAGGAAGGAAGGTCAGTAGGAAGGTGTTGGTAATCTAAGCAAAGAGGAAAAGATGAATGGAAGAAAATAAGAAGGGCATGGAGAAAAGGAAAGAAAGGATACACAAAGGAAAGAGAGATGAAAGAAAGGAAAGAGAGAAGATGGAAGGAAGGAAAGAGAGATGGAAAGGAAGGAAAGAGAGAAGAAGGAAGGAAGGAAAGAGAGAAGATGGAAGGAAGGAAAGAGAGAAGATGGAAGGAAGGAAAGAGAGAAGATGGAAGGAAAGAGAGAAGATGGAAGGAAGGAAAGAGAGAAGATGGAAGGAAGGAAAGAGAGAAGATGGAAGGAAGGAAGGAAAGAGGGTACAGTGGTGAAAATGGGAGGTAGGAAGCACACAGAGAGGATAAAAGTACAGAGAGAGAGAGAGAGAGAGAGAGAGAGAGAGAGAGAGAGAGAGAGAGAGAGAAACACTTATATCAATCGCGTTCCCTAAAAACACTATCTTATCTCCACCACCAACCTCCCACTCAATAATGATTCTCGTGTCCTACCCTGGAAAAACTCCGTGACACACACACACACACACACACACGTCATTACTTTCTTCACATGTTCGTACAGGATTAAAAATATTGATATGATAAGAAGTAAAAGAATAATTGCCCGGGTCTGTTGTGTTCTGTACCCTTCCTAAGACTGGTGTAGTAGTAATAGTAGTAGTAGTAGTAGTAGTAGTAGTAGTAGTAGTAGTAGTAGTAGTAGTAATAGTAGTAGTAGTAGTAGTAGTAGTTGTTGTTGTTGTTGTAGTAGTAGTAGTAGTAGTTATTGTTGTAGTAGTAGTAGTAGTAATAGTAGTAGTAACAGTAGTAGTAATAGTAGTAGTAGTAGTAGTAATAGTAGTAGTAGTTATTGTTGTAGTAGTAGTAGTAGTTGTAGTTGAAATTGCTGTTGTAGAGACGAGCAGCGGAAGGAGATAAGGTAGCCAGGATGTACAATGAAACTTCCTGCTTCCCTTCCCTTTTACTCCCACTTTTTCATCTCCTTTGCTGTGATTTTGGTTTGCCTTGTCCTGCCTTGCTTTTGTTTAGGGGATATTGTCCTATCTATACTGTGTTGCTGTCTCGTCGTTGTTGTTGTTGTAGTTTTCCTTTCCCTTACTGAAACTGGTCTAGCCTTCCTTGTTCTACCATCTCTTTATCCGAGGGAGAGAGAGAGAGAGAGAGAGAGAGAGGTACTGAAGTTACAGTTACTTCACTTGCAGCCTCAACTCTCCCCCCACCCCTACTCCCCATTCCGGCCAGCCACCTCACTCACTCATTCACTCACTCACTACACTGAATCACCGCTATCATTCTCTCTCTCTCTCTCTCTCTCTCTCTCTCTCTCTCTCTCTCTCTCTCTCTCTCTCTCTCTCTCTACAACATACAGTACCTCCCTCTCCTCTTCTCTTCTCTTCTCCCAAGCCCCCACCATCCCTTCCCCTGCCATAAAACTGAACAGTACAAAGATGTCTTCTGCCCTCTGCCTCCCTCCTTCATTTCCACAGCCCCTTTCCAAAACATTCCGTGTGTCCTCTTGCCCCATCTATGTACCCTTTCCTTTCCTTCCCACCCCCTTGACTCACCCTTTCTTCCCTTCCCATAACACCCCTCATCTTAGCCAAACTCCTTCCCTTTCCTTCTTTAGCTACTCTCCTTTCCTTCTCACCTTCCCTACTTCGGTCAATTCCTTCCCTCTCCTTCTTCACCTCTCTCCTTTCCTTCTCACCTTCCCTCCTTCGCCCAATTCCTTCTCTCTCCTTTCTTTCTTAGCTCAACTCCTTTCCTCTCCTTCTTTACATACGTACTCTCCTTTCCTTCTCCCCTTTCCTCCTTTCCCACAACACCCCTTAACTCAGCCCACTTCCCTCCCTTTCCTACTCTTTGTACCGTACTCTTATTATTCCCTTTACCCTCTTCCCCTTGTCACTTTCATCCCTTCTCTTCCCACCATTCCTTTTATTAACTATACTTGTTTATTTATGCATTTATTTATATATTTGTTTATGTATTTATTAGTAACAAGAAAAACCTCGCAAGGAATAAAAACAATGGAAATTTGTCAACTCTTCCAATTCACTCCAGCACCTCCCTCCTCTCCTCCTCATCATGCATCAGTCTCCCTCCACTCTCCTCATCCTCCTCCTCCTCCTCCTTTTGCAACTAACCTGACCAGCCCCTCCCTGACCGGTTCTGTGAGGGGAGGGAGGGAAGGAGGGAGAAAGGAGGAGCAAAACTCACGGATGTACAGTGACTACACACTACACCACACCAACTCAACAACAAAGTATATAAATAAATGATGTAAGGAAGGAAGGAAGGAAATAAGGAAGGAAGGAAGGAAGGAAGGAAATAAGGAAGGAAGGAAGGAAGGAAATAAGGAAGGAAGGAAGGAAGGAAATAAGGAAGGAAGGAAGGAAATAAGGAAGGAAGGAAATAAGGAAGGAAGGAAGGAAGGAAGGAAGGAAGGAAATAAGGAAGGAAGGAAGGAAATAAGGAAGGAAGGAAGGAAGGAAGGAAATAAGGAAGGAAGGAAGGACACCACACTAACTCAACCACAACTCCATAATAAACATATTAAATAAAGGAAGGAAGGAAAGACAAACTACACGACCACTACACACTTAATTAACATCTACTTTTCAACAACCAAACCAATAACAATACAGTAATGATGACAACAACAATAACAACAGCAGCAGCTATACATATTCAATACAGTGATGGGAATGTTGTTGCTGCTGTTGTTGTTGTTGTTGTAATGAAGGTGATGGAGAGGGGCTGAGACCAGAATGAGTAAGATGAGGGCAGGGTATAGAGGATGGGGTGAAGGGATTGAGGGAGAGGGGAGGGTGCGTGGGAAAAGATCAGCGAACACCAATTGGGAGAATGTCAAGAAGGGGAGGGAGGGTGAAAGGTGTGGGGTTGATACAGTGTGAGGGGGAGTGTAAGTGTGTGGGGTGGATACAAACAGTGTGAGGGGGAGTGTAAGGGTGTGGGGTGAGTGCAGTGTGAGGGAGAAGGGGAGGGAGGGGGGAAAGGGTGTGGTGTGCATACAGTGTGAAAGAGTGTGAGGAGGGTGAAGGGTGTGGGGTTGATACAGTGTGAGGGGGAGTGTAAGGGTGTGGGGCGAGTGCAGTGTGAGGGGAGAGAGAGGAGAGAGGGAGGGGGGGGGGGGAAGGGTGTGGTGTGCATACAGTGTGAAAGAGAGTGTGAGGAGGGTGAAGGGTGTGGGGTTGATACAGTGTGAGGGGGAGTGTAAGGGTGTGGGGCGAGTGCAGTGTGAGGAGAGAGAGGAGAGAGGGAGGGGGGAAAGGGTGTGGTGTGCATACAGTGTGAAAGAGAGTGTGAGGGGGCAAGTAAGGAGTGAACACATGCTATTTTAAGAGCATGTAAACAAACTATATAGGCTACACGACCACAGAAATCAATGTGTACAAACCTTCTCAGGACACACACACACACACACACACACATACACGTTAGTTATGTGTACAAACTTTCCCAGGACACACACACACACACACACACACGTTAATTTATATATAATCCCTGGACATTATAATATAGGGTATAGTCTTTTACTGTGTCACCTTTGGACCCTATAGTCACACTCTCTTTCAATTAATTATCAAACTCCTTTCCTTCTATTTCCTTCGTGTTTGTTGTTCCTCCTCTCTCTCTCTCTCTCTCTCTCTCTCTCTCTCTCTCTCTCTCTCTCCTTGTTTATTTGGGATGCCTTATTAGTTATATCCATAGTTAAGTGTGTGTGTGTGTGTGTGTGTGTGTGTGTGTGTAATGATGATGTGAGGGAAGTGATGGTGATAAGTGGTAGTAGTAGTGATGATAGGTGGTAGTAGTAGTAGTAGTGATGATAGGTGGGGGTAGTAGTAGTGATGATAGCCTAGTAGTGGTGGTGATCGTGTCGTTGGAGCTCCGTGGGTGGTGGCAGTGAGAGGCCAGTGAGGTGAGAGGGAGGGAGAGTACCGTACAGTACCAACTTCTCCACCACCACCACCACCACCTTCTTCTTTCTCCATCATTATCTCCTCCTCCATTAATAATTTCTCTACCCCTCTATGCTCTCTCACCACCAACTTCACCTTCTCCATCATTATTTCCTCCTCCATATTCTCCACCTTTCTTTCTATCCTATTATTTCTCCATTATTATTCCTCCATTAATAATTTCTCTATCACTCTATATTGCCACGAAACACACACACCTATATAGAAGGAGCTTGTTTCGTGGTAGAGTCAGGAGGAATAGACAGAAGCCTCCAATTCTCATACACGATCACAAGGTCCTTAACTTAAGACAGCTTGTGAATGAAGTTACTTAAAAGGACCCTGTGATCGTGTATGAGACTTGGTGGCTTCTAATTCCTGCTGACTATGCCACGAAACGAGCTCCTTCAATGTAAGTGGTGTTTCGGGGCAATAATTGAAGGACTCACTATCCTTCAATTCTCTGACTACTTCAAGGGGTCCCTAAAATCATCAACAACAAGAGTTCGTACGAGTTATAGAAAGTTGCCAGAGGTCGCTATACTATTTCCTCTCCCCAGCTAAGCATAATTTTTCTCTAAGCTTTAAAATTTCCCTCTATTCTTGCTTCCATCTCTCTCTCTCTCTCTCTCTCTCTCTCTCTCTCTCTCTCTCTCTCTCTCTTATTGTTGTTTATCTATCTTCTCTCTCTCTCTAAGCTACCTCAAATTCTTTCTTGCGAGGTTAAATTTTCCTTCCATCTTGTTTCACCCTCTCACCTCAAAATATCAAATTCCCTCCCTTCGAGCAAACCTACCTCTCTCTCTCTCTCTCAAACATAAGCCTTTCCTCTCCTGTCCCTCTCTCTCCCTCCTCTTCCTTTGGTCTTTTCCGCCTTTCCCTTCCCTCCACCCACCCTCCTGTCTCTCTCTCTCTCTCTCTCTCTCTCTCTCTCTCTCTCTCTCTCTCTCTCTCGTAGATTCCTCCAAAATATCAAACAAAACAAACTGAGGTAGACTGTCTTGTTTCCTGGTGGTATAGTTTGGAGGAATCAATTCACTACACACACACACACCCTTTGAACTGGAATGGTGTTGGTGGTGGGGGGGAGGGGGGGAGGTTTGGCCGACTGGTGACCGTTGGAGGGAAGGGAAGTGGGGGGTGAGGTGAGTGAGCCGGGGAGAAGGGGAGTGGAAAGAAAGGTAAGGGAGAAGAGGGTAAGATAGAAGGGCAAGGGTGAGGAAAAAAGGGAGTAAATATGGTGGAAGATGGAGGGGGGAAGAAAAAGAGAGGGAGAGAGGAGAGGGGAAGAAGGAGAGAGGAGGGGGGAAGAAAAAGAGAGGGAGAGAGAAGAGGGCAAGAAGGAGAGAGGAGGGGGGAAGAAGAGAGGAGAGAAGGGAAGGAGAGAGGGGTGGGGAAGAAGTAGAAGGAGAGAGGAGGGAGGAAGAACAAGGAGAGAGGGAGAGAGGAGGGGGGAAGAAGAGAGAGGGAGAGAGGAGGGGGGAAGAAGGAGAGAGGAGGGGGGAAGAAGAGAGGGGGAGGAAGGAAGGGAAGAGGGGAGGAGGAGGGGGAAAGGCCAGCCACTCTCCCAGGTTGACCCCCGCCCTGACCACACCCCCCTGACCCCCCAACACCCCCTCACGCTTGACCATCACCAGACCTTTCCTCTCTCTCTCTCTCTCTCTCTCTCTCTCTCTCTCTCTCTCTGTGTGTGTGTGTTTCGTGGCAATATTTGAAGGACTCATTTACCTCCAATTTTCTGACTACATCACACACAGGGTCCCTTAATTAACATAACATGATGCAGTCTTGATCGTGACTGGTACACACACACACACACACACACACACACACACACACACACACACACACACACACACACACACACACACACACACACACACACACACAGGCTAATAAATATCTATCGGAAGGCTTTTCTATGAAGGCTGTCTCTGGTGACCAAGGTAGGCTATTTCCCCTACAAGAGAAACGTGGCCCAAGAGACATTTCCGTTTCCTAGGGCAAGACAAGGAGGCAGGTAGAAAGGGAGGCTCTTAGGTAGGTAGGTTGGTTGGTTGGTTGGTTGGTAGACAGGTAGACAGACAGGAAGGTAGGTAGGTAGGTAGGTTGGTAGACAGGTAGACAGACAGGAAGGTAGACAGACAGACAGGTAGATAGACAGGAAGGTAGATAGACAGGAAGGTAGACACAGACACTACACATATGCCTTACACAACACTATACAAATTACACTATACAATTTACACTATACACTAAAGGGACCCTGTGTTGTTGTTGTTGTCAGAAAATTGTTGGAGATAAATGAGTCCTTCAAATATTGCCACGAAACAAACATCACCTATATGGAAGGAGCTGCTTGTTACGTGGCATGGTCAGGAGGAATCAGAAGCCACCAATTTTCAAACACCACGATACAGGGTCCTTAGTTAATACATTACACTATACACACACCTGGTGCCACGCCCGCTGCGAACACCACCGTCGCTGCCTCCACCTGTAATACAACACAGAATACAAATTAATACAAAAATACATAATAACAAATAATAATAATAATAAAAAAACAAAATATTTTTAGGTACTCTATCATTCTACTTTTGACACTATTGTAACACGAATAACTATCATTAACTCTTAAGGGGGTGCGGGAGTAGGGGACAGGCTTGGGGGGGGGGGGGGTTAGGGGGTGCGGGAGTGGGGGACAGGCTTGGTGGGGGTTTTGGAGAGTGCGGGAGTGGGGGGACAGGCTTATGGGGTTTTGGGGAGGTGCGGGAGTGGGGGGACAGGCTTGGAGGGGGTTTAGGGGGTTGCGGGAGTAGGGGACAGCAGGCTTGGGGGGGTTTTGGGGAGTGCAGGAGTATGGGACAGGCTTGGGGGGAGGGGGTTTAGGGGAGTGCAGGAGTATGGGACAGGCTTTATACCCCCCCCCCCAAGCCTGTCCCCCTATCCCCGCACCCCCCCAAACCTGTCCCCTAGTCCCTAACCCACTTAAGGGACCCTGTAATGTAGTAAGATAATTGGAGGTAAATGAGTCCTTCAAATATTGCCACGAAATACCACCCGTATGGAAGGACCTTGATTCCTCCAAAGTATGCCAGGAAACAGGACCAGATGAACAAAAATAATGGAGAAGAGAAGGGAAGGGAAGGGAAGGGAAGGGAAGGGAAGGGAAGGGAAGGGAAGGGAAGGGAAGAGAAGAGAAGAGAAGAGAAGAGAAGAGAAGAGAAGAGAAGGGAAGAGAAGAGAAGAGAAGAGAAGAGAAGGGAAGGGAAGGGAAGGGAAGGGAAGGGAAGGGAAGGGAAGGGAAGAGAAGAGAAGAGAAGAGAAGAGAAGAGAAGAGAAGAGAAGGGAAGGGAAGGGAAGAGAAGAGAAGAGAAGAGAAGAGAAGAGAAGAGAAGAGAAGAGAAGAGAAGGAAAGGGAAGGGAAGGGAAGGGAAGAGAAGAGAAGAGAAGAGAAGGGAAGGGAAGGAGGAAAAGAAGGGAAGGGAAGGGACGAGAGGGATGGAATGTGAGGAGAGGAGAGGAGAGGGTTGGATGGGATAGATAGATAAGGTTTTAGAGAGACTAACTAACTAACTAACTAACTAACTAACTAACTAACTGACTAACTAACTAACTAACTAACTAACTAACTAACTAACTAACTAACTAACTAACTGACTAACTAACTGACTAACTAACTAACTGACTAACTAACTAACTAACTAACTAACTGACTAACTAACTAACTGACTGACTGACTAACTAACTAACTAACTAACTAACTGACCATGCTACTATAAATAAAAGGTTTTGCTACTCGTTTTGGTAACACAAATTTTCATGTAGCTAATTTGAACACTCTATATGAGGAACAAAATTGGTGATTATCTTTCTGTTGCTTGGAATACTTTGGAGGAATCAACTGTTGCTCCAGATTTACCAACACTGTACTTCCCACTTTAATTTATCTCAGGCTAATCACTCCAAAACACACACACACACACACACACCACTTCCTTCCCTTACACTTCAATTTATATTTCATGGCCACACACACACACACACACACACCTTTTCCATCTACACTACTATGCCCATTATTATTATTATTACACACACACACACACACACACACACACACCTCTTCCATCTACACTACTATGCCCATTATTATTATTATTACACACACACACACACACACACACACACACACACACACCTCTTCCATCTACACTACTAAGCCCATTATTATTATTATTATTATTATTATTATTACACACACACACACACACACACCTCTTCCATTTACACTACTACGCCCTTCACATCTCTAACCTTCCCTTCCTCC